>JAPKLY010001509.1:0-42217 GCA_026898435.1 Prunella vulgaris | reverse complement strand
AACCAGGTGGCTTCTGAAAGGCAACGGAGACCTGACTCCGGTAACACTCAGGCCAGACCTCATGTGCCAAGAGGTCAGGCCCGAGCTGCTCCTGCTCAGGACAGACTTCAGCCCAATGCACCCAGGCTGAGGAGGAACAGGAGGCCAACCCCCAAGAATCAATATTGGGCTCCTGAGACTCAGACTGACACCCATACACCCTCAACTTCCCAGGCACAAAGGAAGAAGAAAACTGTGTATGTTGATAGTTCTGGGAGACAGGTCTACACTTCTGATGCTATTAGAATTGTCAGACAAATCTGGATACCGAAGGGTATGGCTGACTCAGTAGGACCCAATACTAGATGGGTACCTGAGGCCTGATTCTTTTCAGGTCGCTGCGGGCTACAAGAAGAAGAAGGAGGATCTGATGAAGGACTGGTACTTGGACTCAGGATGTTCCAGGCACATGACCGGATTTCATGATCTCCTTCAGGATTATGTAGCTCAAGAAGGCCCGTAGGTAACCTTTGGTGATAACTCTAAGGGTTTCACCAGAGGATTCGGAACCCTTGTTATTAACTCTGTCCGTGTAATGAATGTATCATATGTTGAAGGACTGAGACATAACTTGCTCTCGGTTAGTCAGTTTTGTGACCGAGGATATAGTGAAGA
Organism: Prunella vulgaris; assembly: GCA_026898435.1. NCBI lineage: Eukaryota > Viridiplantae > Streptophyta > Magnoliopsida > Lamiales > Lamiaceae > Prunella > Prunella vulgaris. The sequence continues at coordinate 41,563 of JAPKLY010001509.1, read as the reverse complement.
ATTTACATCTAACATGTGTCTTGTGAAGGACAAATCTACACTGCAGGTTCTGATTACAGGTATCAGGAGGGGCAATGTATATTTTACTGACTTTAAGAGCAGTCCTCCTGAAACCTGTCTGGTCGCTAGGAGCTCCTCTGAGCTCAGTTCGCTTTGGCATAAATGTCTGAGTCACTTAAACTTCAAGATTATTAACAAAATCTCTAGACTTTCTCTTGTTGATGGTCAGCCTAATGAAGTTTTTAGCAAAGACCACGTGTGCGGAGCATGTCAGGAAGGCAAGCAAACCAAAGCCTCATTCAAGGTGAAGGAAGCCTTCTCTACTGATAGAGTGCTTCAGCTCCTGCACATGGATCTCTTTGGTCCAGTAACTCCTGTCAGCATAAATGGTAGGAAATATACCCTTGTTGTTGTTGATGACTATTCCAGGTACACATGGGTTATTTTCTTGCTGAACAAAAAGGAGACACAGGTCAAGCTTCCTGAGTTACTCAAGCAATTGAGTACTGAACAGGGTCAGAGCATTGTCAGGATTCGATCAGATCGAGGAACCGAGTTTATAAACTCTATTATAACTGACTTTTGTACTAACCATGGTATAGCTCATGAGACTTCTGCAGCCAGGACCCCTCAGCAGAATGGGGTAGCTGAAAGAAGGAATCGAACCCTGAAGGAAGCTGCCAGGACCATGTTGGCTGAATCAGGACTGCCCAAGAAGTACTGGGCTGAAGCAATCAACACTGCTTGCTACACTCAGAACCGATCAATGCTGAACAAACAACATGCTCAGACACCCTATGAAACTTGGAACAAGAGGAAACCTCGCATCTCTTATTTCCATATTTTTGGGTGTAAGTGTTTCATCCTGAACAATGGGAAAGACCAGCTGAAAGCCTTTGATAGCAAATCTGATGAGGGAGTTTTCTTAGGATACTCCTCAGTCAGTAAAGCTTTCAGGGTGTATAACTGTCGGACTCTTTGTGTGGAGGAAACACCTCATGTTGTGTTTGATGAGACTGCATCAGTGCATAGGAAACAAGTTCCAAGTCCTGATACTGAAGGAATTACCAAAAGGGTAACAAGGCTGAGTCTGAAGAATCCTGAATTCAAGATCAAACTTGTCAGTGCTCCCAAGGGATGGGATGATGATGATGAAGATCAGGATGGACTTCAGGCCAACCCTCAGCAAGCCCCTGCCTCGGAAAACGTTGAGTCTCAGACGGAAGGACAGACTCAACCTGAGGTACGTACTGTCGGTGATGATGCTTCTGCACCTGAGACAGTTACTGAGTCCAACACTGTAGGGGGAAGCAATTTCTTTGATGTTGGTCAACCCTCAGGAAATGACTCAGTATCCCCTGTTCTTGCTCGTTCCGCTTCTTTGCCTATTATTGTCGAGACTAATATTTCAGGATCAGGCAATGGAACGTCAGTAGCTCCCAGTGCTCCAGTCAGCAGGAGGTGATGGCTAGATGATCACTCATTGGCTGATATCATTGGGGATATCAATGAGGGGGTCAGGACGAGGTTGTCCTTTGGTGAAAGCGCTATGTTTTGTTGCTTCCTGAATGATCAGGAACCCACAAGCATAGAAGAAGCTCTAGCTGATCCCAACTGGATCCTAGCCATGCAGGATGAGCTCAATCAGTTTGAGCGGAATCAGGTTTGGGAGTTAGTGGAGAGACCTAGGCGTCAACATTTTATTGGCACCAAGTGGGTTTTTAAGAACAAGAGGGATGAGAAGAATGTTGTTGTCAGAAATAAGGCCAGGCTAGTAGCAAAGGGTTACTCTCAGGCCGAGGGTATCGACTATGATGAGACCTTTGCTCCAATCGCAAGATTGGAAGCAATCAGGTTGTTTCTGGCTTATGCAACATTCAGGAAATTCAAAGTGTATCGGATGGACGTAAAGAGTGCTTTTTTGAATGGTGTACTGAATGAAGAGGTGTACGTTGAGCAACCTCCTGGATTTGAAGTTGGTAATAAAGTATACCACCTGAAGAAAGCTCTTTATGGCCTGAAGCAAGCTCCGAGAGCTTGGTATGATACATTATCCCAATTCCTGATAGACCACGGGTTCGTGAAAGGAACAGTGGACAGGACCCTCTTCCGGATCACCGAAGGGGAAGACATTCTCTTGGTTCAGATTTATGTGGATGACATAATATTTGGATCTCCTAATCTGAAGCTTTGTGAGAAATTTTCCAAGCTGATGACTGGGAAATTTGAGATGTCAATGATGGGAGAAATGAATTTCTTTCTGGGTCTCCAAGTCAGGCAAACTGACTCCGGAATTTTCATTAATCAGTTCAAATATGCGAGGGACTTGATTCAGAAATTTGGAGTTTAGTCCAGCAAAGTCTCACGCATTCCCATGAACACAAATGAGAAGCTGGATCCTGACAAAGAAGGAGTCTCAGTAAATCAGACTGAATATAGGGCACTGATAGGATCTTTATTATATCTGACTGCTAGTCGACCTGACATCACTTATGCAGTTGGAGTTTGTGCAAGGTATCAGTCTGATCCAAAGAAGAGTCATCTAGAGAGTGCCAAAAAGATTCTGAAATACCTGAGAGGTACAGTCAACTTAGGACTTTGGTATCCCTCTGATGACAACCTAGAACTGACTGGCTATTCAGATGCTGATTATGGAGGCTGTAGACTTGATAGGAAATCAACTACAGGCACATGTCAGTTTCTAGGGAGTAAACTGATCTCTTGGTTTTCTAAAAAGTAAACCAGTGTTGCAACGTCTACTACTGTGGCTGAGTATATGGCGGCAGGCAGTTGTTGTTCTCAGATTCTTTGGCTGAAACAACAACTGAGAGACTACCAAATAGAGGCCACTGAAGTCCCAATTTATTGTGACAATAATAGTGCCATTGCCATATCCCAAAACCCAGTCTTACACACAAGGTGTAAGCATGTAGACATCAGGCATCACTTTATCAGAGATCATGTTGAGAAGAAGGACATCAGGATGGAGAGAGTCCCTACTGAAAAACAGAGAGCTGACATCCTGACTAAGGCTTTGCCTGAAACCAGGTTTGTTGAGTTATCAGTAGAGTTAGGACTCCTTGACTCAGGCTTAGGTGATTCAGTCTGAATCTCTGATAAGAATGCACAAGGTCAGGGGGAATAACTCATACGGACTCAGGATGATGGAATCTCAGAGAGAATGTGAATGGTTGTAGGGGGAACATTCAGTATAAAATGGATGATCAGTATAGACTGACTAAGATTCAGGACACAGAATTCAGGGCTTGTCACCCTGATAGTGCAATAAGTGGTATCAGTCAGAATACATATCTGACTGACTGGTATGTTTCCTGATTTTTATCTAGTCATCTGATATTGCGTGCATTATCCTTTTACTGTTTGCTGTATTGTCAAATCAATTTAATTTGCCAAATGATCCCAGCCATTCGTTTTAATATTCGGTTATTATTTAATTCAATTTATTTGAATTAAATACGGACATGCTCTAATGTGCATTTAATGTACTGTGGGCGGGAACAGTTTTCGATAAAATTTGACCAATTACTTTTGAAAAACCGAAGAGTCAAATGCTTTTCACTGCTCAATCTTGTTCATTGAATCTCATAGGTCACTATTTTCTAAGTCGTCCGATTAAAACCGAATTTTTCTATAAATAAGAGAAGATCGTGTTATTAAAACTTTTATGCACCCAATATTTTCTTAACTTATATTCTCTAAAAACCCGATTCTCTTCAATTCTTTCAAATTTTCTATGGCTTCACCTTCTGCCGATACCTTCTTTGGAAATCTTTTCCATTTAAGGAATGAAATACATTATGAGCCCTATGGGGATTTTTCTTCCAATAACCCAGATATTTTGCCTATACGAGAACTTTTTGATAATGCAGGTCTTCTGCAGTTCATTACTGCAAAGCCACAGAGGCTCTACCCAAGACTTATTGCTGCCTTCTACCTGAAGATGGCGCAAAACAAGGACTCCCAGGAGTGGGAAACTTATATTCCCTTGACCACCTGTGAAAAGGGAAAGGATGGTGAGGAGGAGATGATCAAGAGATGGGTCACTCTCAACATCCGGGAGAAGATTAAGAAGGTTTTTAATCTTCCCAATACAGGACAAAGCCCAGTGGATTATGGGTTTGGGAATGAGAAGGATTTTCTCCAGTCCCTGTGCGATGGGGATGTCGTCCTGAAATCTGGCCTGAATAAATCAGTCTTGAGGACTGAAAACTGTCACTTCTTCGACCTGACAAGTCAGGGAGTGATGGGGATTGCTGGAGGATTGGAGCAGATCTCCAGACCGAAGCTATACACGATGATGGCTATCTCCGACGCCTCTCTGCACAACTTTGACTGGGAGGGTTACTTCCTCCAAATGCTGGTGGCTGAGACCAGCAAAATCAAGTACTCGCCAGAGGGGCAGGCGAGTTTTGAGGCCAAGATGCACTTCGGCACCAAGATCTCTATGCTCTTGGAGACCCTGGATCTCGGTGATGTGGATCAGGCCCAATCACTCGAGATTCCAGCGAAAATCCATCTCTTCAGAGCTTATTCCGATGATGCTGGCACAAGGAGAAGGCCTCGGACTCAGAAGAAGAAGGCCCAGGCGAGCATGACTGGAAGAGTCCAGGCTCAGGCAGGCAAGTCTTCCGAGTCTGATACAGCAAAGCCAGCGGAGGAAAAATCTAAGCCCTCCAGACCCAAGCAACAAAAGCTGAAATTTCTCTATTCAGGGTCAGCAGAGCGAGAGAAGAAACTCGTGGAAGAGCGAGAGAAGAAGCTTATGGAAGAGCAAGCTGCTGAAGCTGTTCAGCATGCAACTCCGGAGAAGGAACCAGCTCAGGCGCAGGCTGTTCTTGAAATTGCTCCGATTACATCTGTTCCGGAGGTTGCATCCCCTGATCCCAACCAACTGATTCTTAACATTGCTGAAACTTATCAGAGTTTGGGTCAGGTAGAGCCTGCTCAGGAAGGAGGAGTTGAGCAAGAGGCTGCTGAATCAGTTCAGGCTGAAACACCATGGCCTTTCCCTGTGCCCTATGTGAATATTCTTTCAGATTTTGAGATAGTAGCAAGGGGAGAGGCAGCTGAGATGGTGGAGAGGAGATTCCCTGATCTCACTGAGGCTCAGAAGGAGGCAGTTGTGCAACTCCGCACTTTTGCCATGATCAGAAATGCTACTTGGTCTGAGCTCAGCCAGCTAGGAGAGTCCAGAGGATGGGACTGCATTGCAGATTTAGAAGCCGCCCTCTTTGATCATTTTGATGTAAACTCTCTACATCATCTGATCAAGATGGTGGATTTTATCAGAACAGTCCGCAGAACGTATCCTGAGCCTGAGACTCAGAAAGCTGAAGAGAGGGGAGAGGAGAAGGAAGCTGAAATGGAGGTGGTGATAATTGCTGATGACGATCATCAAGGTGGCACTGAGGGAGTCAGTGCACCGGCCGATGAAGCAATCCTGGGACCCGGGATTGCGGAGGCTTCAGGAGAGGGTCCACCAGGCATGGTCCGAGTCAGAGGTAAATGGACTACACCCGAAGCAGTATATCTTCAGAATTCCTCACGAGCTCTTAGCAATCTGCACAGGAGAGTCATCCTCGTTGAGCGAAAATCTAGTAGGGTTAGTTCAAATTCTGAATTGCTGAACAAGAAAGTGAACAGACTGGACCGTGACCTGAATGATATGGCCACTGATATGTATGCAGCAATTGATCTTCTTGGGGAAGCTCGGACTGGAATCAATGTAGAACTCACTGTCATTTCAGAGCAAGCCAAGGAAGTTATTCAGAACTGCAATCAGATGGTTTCAGATGTGCAGACTCAGCAGGAGACTAAGCTTGCCAATTTTCTAGATCAACAACTGTCTGAAAAGGTTGATCAACTGGTTGATGAGAAGTTGGTCAAGCTAAAAGCTGAACTGAAGGAGGACCTGCTGAGGGAGTTGTCTGCACAGGAGAAGGAGAAAATTGTATCTGCCCTAGACACAAGGATGGAAAACTTTGAGGGTCGACTGAAGGCTGCACACAATTCAGCCGTTGATCAGCTCAGTATCGGCCTGAGAGGAATGGCAGGGCAGATTGGGCAATTGCAGGTGAAGCAGACTGAGATGGACAGTCAGTTCAATCTTTTGGCGGAGTCAGTGGATGAAGTTGTCAAACGTATTAATGACGATGATGCCAAAAAGGGGGAAGAAGGGAAGAAGCAAATTGCCACTACTGGTAAAGCTAAGAAGAAAAACTTTCCCCTTGAACTGAAGGCTGCGGAAAGAAAGAGGACTAGATCCGTAGTCGCCATCGAAACTGCTGAAGGCTCAGATCCGAAGAAGTTGAAACCCTCTGAAGATCTGGCTCTTGAGCCGTTATATAAGGAGATGGAGGAACAAATAATGCCATCTGGGCTGACCACTCAGAAGAAATTGGTGATGACTGAAGCTGAAAAGATAGCAAAAATGAAATAAATTTCGCTGCTCAGTCAGATCCAGCGCCTAAAAGAGTCCAATGAGTATCTGACTTCTCTGGTCCAGAAGAAGAAATCTGTATCATCTGGATCTCGGATGAAGACTCAGAGGAAGATTGTGGTCAGACTAGATCAAAGTCATCCTCCATTGAAGTTTGTTGAAGACTTCATTCCGATTGAGTTGCTGGAGGTATGGATTCCGATCAGGAATAGGTGGGCATACCTATTCTACGTGGTGGGGTTATGGGACGATCTGACTGAAGGAAAAGACGTCATACTCCATCACTGGATGGCACAGGAGCATCCTGATCTCTGGGCTGAAATCATCAGACATGCTGACACTGAAGGTGTAGAGATCGCTCCTCCGGAATTCATCAAGTACACTCCTCCACTCTTCAGGAATTCTAAGCAGCTGGACCGGAAAGTAATTTCTGAAGAAGTCGTCAGAGTAGGACGAGCTGCCGGGGCCATTGCTGATCGAAACAGGATGAAGCAGGTCCTGAACCGAGTACTGGAGATGTACGAGATTCCACTGACTGCTTGGAATAAGGATGAAGACTAGATCAGGAGCTAGTTGTTCAGGAATTTTGTAATAGCTTCAGGATACTTGTATTTTCTTATCAATCAATGAAGTTATTTATTTTTCCTGAGTACAACTTCTTGTTGACTCCTGAATTTACTTTTCTGAATCCTTATCAAGAACTGTACTAACCCATTCCTTGTTTTCATCTTATAGACTAAGTACCTAGTTTGTCAGGTGGTACTGAGTTATTTTCACTGACTAAGTCAGTTGATTGTATAGATGAATAGGAATTTGCTTAAGGGTTTTGGCATCATCAAAAAGGGGGAAATTGTTGGGACAATCTGAGTGTTTTGATTAGATCCCAAAACCCCTAATGAATTTGCCTAAGTATAGTTGTTCAGGATAAAATAGTTCAGGATAGTTAGGTTAGAAATTCAGTACAGGTGGACCATGCTGAAGACTGAAGAATGTTGGAGTCGACCCAATTTACTGAAGTCTGAAGTGTAAACCATCCTGAAGGAGCCAGTCAGTCTCTCTGAAGGTTGTCTGATCTGAAGCTGAAGATCGAAGCCTGCTGATTCATCCTGAAGTCAATCCTGAAGTAGCATTGGCTGATGTTTCTACTGAGTACACTAAGCATACTCAGGACAGAAGTCAGTCAGTGAAGAGTAAGTGTCACCTATCAGGCTGTGCTAAATGCACATAAGACCTGACTTAGGCCTTGGTTCAGTTCACTTGAATCCTGTAAGTCCAAAGCAAAAAGGTAACACATACTGAGCTGAATAACCTATCAGACTGTGCTGAATGCACATAGGTCCTGACTCAGGCCGTGGTTTAGATCACCTGAATCATGTAAGTCCAAAGCATAAGGTTATTTATGCTATGGGACAAGAGACAAAAAGAATGTCAGTAAGACTCCATAAAGACACACGTTCAGACTGAGTTATTAACAAGAGACTCAGAGCATTGAATGTACGAGGAAGGACAAATGTCTGAAGGTCAACTAGCCGTTATAGCGGAGAGCCAATGATCTTTTGACACGCATGCACGGAGTCTGCGCAGCATTTAATGCAGCATTTAATGCGTCTCAAAAAGTTGCAGGTGATGTGACAACTTGCCAGAATAAGCATAGCGGGTAGGTCAAACAGTATTTCTAGCCTGCAATCTACCTAAAATAGGAAATTTTTTATTTGAACTCCTCCAACGGATCTATTTTGAATCTTGCCTATAAATATGGAGAACCTTGCACCCAGTCAAGGTTAACGGGAAATTTCCAAGAGAAAACTCTCAAGAATCCAAGAACGCAAAGCATATCATAAACAACACTCTGCAATTAAATTTCCCTAGTGTTGTAGTAGGATTCACTCTGTATTTGCTTAGATCGATAGCTCTATTATTTAGCTGTGTTTTGTATTGCTAGAGCTATCATAGTTGGAAACCAGAATACCAAACCACTCAAGGTGTGAGATCGGTTGGTTAGAAGGACTGGGACTTGTAAAATGCCCAGGGGTCAGTTCCTAAGAGAGGAAGTTGGCTACTCGTGTCCCTTGGCACGTAAAACCCAAGTACCTATCCTCAGGGTTTTGAGGATAGCTTCCTGTTAAATCAGGTCGTGGACGTAGGAGTTGGTTATCTCCGAACCACGTTAAAAAGTCCCCTGTGTGCTGATTTATTGTTCTGTTCAGGATCATAACTGTCATCATATTAAACTGAACATACTGCATTGGTTTTAACCACATGACTGAATCAATCATCCTGAATCTGAATACTGTGCACTCAGCCTTAACCACCAATTTACTAAGCAACACAGAGAAAATGTTTTCAGAAACTAAAACGAGTAGAATCTAAGGGCTCACTTTCCGCACGTACTCTGGCTCACTGAGATAGTGGTCCAACTGATTCGCTTCCGAGCAGTCAGTAGGTTTGTTATCTCTACTGAGCTTCCGAGCACATTACTCACACTCAGTTTATCTGACTCGTTACTACACCGTCCCTGCTGCCCCTGTGGACCTTCAGCATACTGAGTACTTCAGGGAATCCTGACTGAATACGTTAGAGCATTTTTCTGAGTCTTTCAGAAAAATCTGACATCAGTGTATTCCCCCCATACACTGATTTAACTCGTTTCGGGACCAACACTCGCTTATGTTGCCCATAAGAAGTTCAAAGTCTATCAAATGGATGTCAAGAGTGCATTCCTTAATGGGGTTCTAAATGAAGAAGTTTAAGTGGAACAATTCCCTGGCTTTGAGGAAGGCAACAAAGTCTACAAGCTCAGGAAAGCTCTATATGGCCTGAAACAAGGCCCAAGAGCCTAGTATGACACACTGTCACAGTTCCTCTTGTAGCATGGTTTCACTAAGGGGAGTGTTGACAGAACACTCTTCAGAATCACACATGGTGAGAACATGCTCTTGGTCCAAATCTATTTGGATGATATCATATTTGGGTCACAGAATGAAGACCTATGTACAAGGTTCTCACATCTCATGAAAGAAAAATTTGAGATGTCAATGATGGGAGAGGTGAATTTCTTCCTTGGACTACAAGTCAGACAGTCCCCTGAAGGAATTTTCATTAATCAAGCCAAGTATACAAGGGAGCTGATACAGAAGTTTGGCTGCAGCTCCAGCAAGGTAGTCAGGGTACCTATGAATATAAACACAAAGCTTGAACCTGATGAAGAAGGAGAAGCTGTGGATCAGACTACTTATAGATGAATCATTGGATCTCTTCTATACCTCACTGCAAACAGGCCTGACATTACTTATGCAGTGGGGATCTGTGCAAGATATCAGGCTAGTCCTAAGAAAAGTCACCTGGAAGCCACAAAGAAGATTCTAAGGTATCTCAAAGGTACTGTCAACATAGGACTTTGGTACCCCTCTGATGATAACTTTGAACTAACAGGCTACTCAGATGCTGACTATGGAGGATGCAAAATTGACAGAAAATTAACCACTGGGACATGTCAATTTCTTGGAAACAAATTGATATCCTGGTTCTCAAAGAAACATAGCTCAGTAGCAACAAGCACCACTGAAGTAGAATACATGGCTGCTGGAAGTTGTTGTGCTCAAATTCTATGGATAAGGCAACAACTAACTGATTACAACATACAAGCAAGTGAAGTACCTATCTTCTGTGATAACAATAGTGTTATTGCAATATCACAAAACTCTGTACTTCACACAAGATGCAAACATGTGGACATTAGGCATCACTTCATCAGAGACCATATGGAGAAGAAGGATGTGTGTCTTGTAAAAATTCACACTGATAAGCAAAGGGCAGACATACTCACAAAACCTTTGGCTGAAGTAAGGTTTCATGAGCTATCAGTGGAGTTGGGTCTACTTGATCCTGAGTCAAGAAACTGATCAGGCTACCTGACTCAGAATAAATCTCAATGAGTTCACAAGTCACTAATTAAGGGGGAATAATCAAGAAAGATCAGTGGATCAATCTGATAAAGTCCACTGATGTACTCTGAGTATCAGAAGAGTCTACTGTGCTGAACTCGACTGGACTGAGCAAAAGTACACTGAGTACTCCACTGAGACAAGTTCTGACTGACGGTTACTTTATTGGTAATCGTGCTTGTGGCGCATTTAATGGGATAGTAAGCGTGCAGTAAAATCTCGGGAGATGATTTCGAGCAGTTATCTCTCATGAAAAGCCTCACTTTTAATTGTCATCCTTTTCAATCTCAACCGTTAATCTTAAACAAACCCACCTTCCATATTTGGTAATAATTACAAATTACTTGGGAAGTTAAAACACTTTATCTTCCAAATTATACCCCACTCTCAACCGTAGATCAAATCTCTCTTGTTCAATCTCCACTCTTGATTGTCAATATAAATAACCTCCACACTTAGCAGTTTTTACACACGATTTCGTTATTAGCAACCCTACTCATACTCTCAACCCTTACCATTCTTAATCCTCACAAGAAAATATCCTATCTCAGAAACAATGTCTCAAATCTATGTAGATTACAAGGAACTGTCCAACAACAAAAACTTTTGGTATGAACCAATCGTTTGTTTCAACCATCCCAAAGTTCTTTCTGACCCCAACCTACATCATATTAGAAGAGCACTTGATCTTGTAAGATATGCTGGGCTCTACAGATTCCTTTCAAAAGGTCCAGAGAAGTGCTATGACAGGCAGGTGTTGGAGTTCTTTGTGGATATGGAGAAGAGCATCACATCCATCAGATCTGCCATCATGATGGAGAAGAGTGAAAAGAAACAGGACAAGAAGGGGAGGGAGGGCATTGAGGCTATCATGAAGAGGCACAAGTTTACTCTTAGGCAGGAGGATTTACATAATATCTTTGGGTTGCCAAATGAGGGTTTGGACCCAGCAGCCTACAAGCTTGGAGAGGAAGAGAAGTTTTTTAACACAATTACAAAGAAGAGAGAGCAGTATGTCACAACCTTCAACAAGAAACTCCTCAAGCCTGAATTTGAGGTCTTGACAGAGATTGTTGGGAAATGCATCCTAGCAAACCAAGGAAGCATTGAGCAATTGAGCAAGATGAAGCTCAGATTGATGGCAGCCATTGTAGACACCACTGATAGAGTGAAGTTCAACTGGCATCAGTTCTTCATCTCTAATCTCAGGGAGGAGAGGAGAAAACTGAAGGTGGTCAAGGGAAGAATGTTGATAGACCTCAAAGGTATCCCTCATCATTGAGGCACTGAATCTGAAGTACAACTTCCCAGATACAAGATCTTGTTCAACTCTGAAAAGCACTTGGAGAAAATGAAAGTTGAGGCAGCACCCAGGGAGGAGAGACAGGAACAAGCCATTGTCCTAGAGGAGTCAGGAGAGGACAGTCCCCCTGTGAATATCAAGAAGAGGGCTTTAAAGCCAAGTGAGAAGATGAAGTCCCACAAAGAGGGGGAGTTGGAGAAAAAGAAAAGGAGATTGGTGAAGAAAGCTTTCATTGAAAGCAGGGCAGTAAGCAGCAGCTCTGAGACTTCCACTCACTCATCTGCTGAGAAATCTGTTGAAGAAGAGGAAGAAGGGATGAAGTCCCCTATTCACTTACTTACCACCACTGCCCTCAAGGGGATTGAGGAAGGGCAGGAGGAAGAGGAAGCTGATGAGGAGGAAGAAAAAACATCAGAGGAGTTTGATGAAGAGAGCTCAGAGGAGTCTGAGGAAAGGGGAGGACAAGAAGCCTCAGAGGACTCTCAAAAGTCCACTGAGGTAGCCAAAATTACACCCACCGAACCAACAACTGAAAACCCCACTCTAGGCTCTCAACAGCCTGAAAGTGCAACCATAGAAAAACCCACTGTCCCACAGGCTAGTGAAGTTTTGCCTTCACTAGAAGTAGCTGATGAGGTGGAGGTCCAGTACAATACTTGGACTCTCTGAAGGAGGAGGCATGTTATGAATTGGAACAGTTATATCCTGCCTTGAACTCCCATCCCACCCTCAAGGAGATGTTTGAGAGGGTGAGGCTACTGGTCAAGCTGAAAGATGCATATCTTTATGAGCTCTTGGAAGTTGTGAAGGGACAAGGAGAAGGTTTCTGGAGAAAGGAGGAGAAGGAAATACTTGAGTTTGCTCAAGTAAGGAAAGTCAGTGTACTGTTGCAAGATTGGGAGTTTGGCTAGTTGGTTGCCAAGAAGTTGGATGATGCAAGAATGATAGAGGGGCCCAAGGGTAAGTCAACTGATGACAAGGAGAATGATGGAGATAATGCAGGAGCCAACCCTACTGAGGAGGGTCAGGCTGGTGAAAAAATGGATATGACCCAAGCTGGTGGGGCTCAGGGCACTGAGGGGCAGGATAGTGAGAAGCAACCTAAGTCACAGGGGACTCAGACTGAAATGGTGCCCTCCCCTGATGAGACACCAATGGCTCAGATCGAAGGAGTGATTCAGACTGTTGTAAAAGCTGCTGAAAAGGCCAAGTCTGAGGCAAAGGATTGGCTAGTCTGACTGGCAAAATGGAGAACCTAGAGATCATGATGGAAGAACAATCTGTTGAGACAGCTGTGATGAGCATCTAGAACAGGTAAAAGACTCTAACTTGACCCTCATTACTAATCTGTCAAGTAATGTGGATCAGATGGAGATGCACCTATCCAAGGAAATCAATGATCTTAAAGCCAGTGTGGATTAAGAGAGGCAGGCCCATGCACAAGCCCTGATAGCAGTCAGGCAAGAAAACATGGAGGAAAGAGAAAGGTTAATTCAGGCTACCATCATAGCAATGGCAGGTGGCCTGATGGAGAAAATGGATGAATACATCACAAGAAGGGAAGAGGCCCTGAAGGCAGAGGTAGAAACTCAGGTGAGGTAGGCACTTTCAGTGCTTCCCACGCAGGCGGCCACTAGTCTGATAATAGAGGAGAAACTGAAGCCATTTACTGACTTCAGAGTGGATGCTGCCTTTCACCTGAGGGCATTGAATGAAGAGACTGAGCACTGCCTCACTCACATGAGAGTTGTGGAGCAAGACATAGCTAGGCACTCAGTGGCTCTTGCTGAACTCTCTCGGAGAGTTAGCAAGAAGGGGGAAGAAAGTCAGGATAGGCCACTGGGTGGCCCATCAGTTGGGAAGAAGGTTGATCCAGAGAAAGTGGTTGCAGATGTGAACCAGGATATTGATAATCTTGTCAGAGATAGGGAGCAGGCCACTGCTCATGAGAAAAAGAAGGGAAAGGCTTATGCAGGAAGAGAAACCAGGCTGTCTAAAGCCAAAGAACAGATTTTGAGAGAGAAAAGGCAGAGAAGTGAACAAAGAAGTGGGAGTGTATGTGACACTCAGGCCACCAAGAGGAGAAGAGTTCTGATTGATCAGGGAGAGGAGGAAGTCAAGGAACTTCCAGTTGAAAATCCCAATCCCAATTGCATCACTTGCACCCAGTCCACCAAAGAAGTTACAGTCCACTGAGGATCTCTTCAGGCCACCAACACTCAATCCCCTGGCCCAGGCAGTAAGGTCAGAGAAGTCTCTTGATGAACACAACTTGGAGAAAGCTGAAGAAAAGAGGCGACTGATGGAAAGTGGCCAACTGATGAAGCCCCCACCACCAAGGCAGCCCAGGAACTCATACTGGAGGTTGAAGCAAAAAGAGCCAGGCTCAGGCTAGTTAGCCCATTGCAAGGTTTCCTCACATAGATCCTTGGGTTCCTAAGGAGATCAATGATTCCTGGGAGGAAGCCAAGAGGGAGTTTGTGTACTCCTTCTATGTGACAGGTGATTTCGCAGGGGTGGAGGCTGATGAAGTATTTCATCAGAAAATGGTGGAGAACTGGCCTACTTTGTATCCCAGAATCCTGAACTCAAGGGAAGAGCACAGTGGAGGAGACCCTTTCAAAGCCCCTGGTCCCATTCTCTTCTTGCCCCCAAATAGATGCCAGTGCAGAAGTCAGGATGCAAGACATCCTGAATGAATGGCTGGTAGTGTGTGAACAGCTTGAATTGAAGGGGCACAGCAAGAAGGTGATGGAGAGAAAGATGGAGCTGAAGAAGAGAGTGTTTGCTCAGTATGGAGTAGAGCCAGCCTTTGGAAGCCTGTAGGGCTAAGTACACTGATGAAGGAAGCAGAAGAAAATGTTTTTTTTTTTTTTTGTTATTGGGCGGATTAGTTTGGTTACAGTAGGATAATATCTCATTATCTGCTAGGCCTATGCACTATACTATAAACTGTTTAACTAACCTGTAGGTACTTGTTCAGGGGGAACATCTGAAAATTAAAATTTGCTAAGTAAAAGTCTTCTGATATAAACTAGTCAGGATAATTCTTTGTTCTTATCAAAAAGGGGGAAATTGTTGGGAAATAACTTGTAAAATATTTTGATAAAGTTCCAAAGACTAGTCACTTAGAATTATAGTCCAAAGTGTCAAGAGGTTATGATAAAAACTTAGAATATAAGTTTATGAACTGACAGACTACTTTGTTAAAAAACTAGTCTGAAGTGTTGAAACTAGCCTGATGTGTCTTAGACTAGCCTGATGAAGAATTAGGAGATACACCCACTATCTGAAGAGTGCACCCCAGAAGACTAAGTCCAAGCAACCTGAAGTGAAGTAACCTGATGCATTAAATGCCTTCAGCATTTATGAAGGACGCAGCCAACACATAAATAAAGTGTTAAATTCAGCAAAAAGAATGTTCCAAGTCATCTGATGAAAAGACAGAGGACTTCAATGCAACCGTTAGGACTGGACTGAGGAACAATTAAGACAGACCAATGGGAAGCTGCCACCTATGTATGGACCTGACACAAAAGACTGAACTGTCAGTACCAAGTTCAGAAGCAACCAACAACCTAGGATGGCACAGTTTTCAAAGGCGGCTGCATTAACTCTAAGAAGGCATTTAATGAGCTATCAACCATTAATGCTTAAGAGTTGACCATCTAAAATCTGAAGAAGATCTTTAGAACGTTGGACTGCCACATTTTCACAGATTTGACCATCCAAAATCTGAAGAAAATCTTAAAGAACATTGGTACACCAAAATAGCTTAAATTTGAAACTATCTCTCCAACGGATAGTCTTCCAAATTTAAGTCTATAAATACAAGAGTTGAAGAACAAACCATGCACGGGAAACTAACAAGCTCAACTGATAATCTGAAAGCTCTCCAAAGTTCATACACTCAAGCACTCGAAATCACTCTAGTTTCCCAAGTGCTTGCATTGCTTAGAATTCAATCTTGTATTCAGGCTTACACTGTAATATCCTAGAAGCCTACTGAGATAACCCTATCTAGATACTGTACATCATTGTAAAGGGTTATCTCAACCTTAATTGGAGAACTCAAGCACTTAAACTAAGAAAAGTTCAAGGCTGTGAGTAAGAGAAAGTAAGCTGAGGAGTGTCTCAGTCTGAAATCTGAGAGGACTAGGACTCAGTGACAATGCTAGAGATCAAGAGGAGCTATTCTTGATCAGTGCACCTTGACACTCTAAAACTAGGAATTCCTGTGGTTAAGGAATTCTCCTGTTAAATCAGGAAAAGTGGATGTAGGAGAGTTTACCTTCGAACCACTATAAATGCCTGTGTCTCCTGTGCTTTGGCGTGAGTTAACTACTTCAAGTGTTTAAAAGTAATCCGCTGCACAAACTCAAACTTGATCAAACTATTAGGCTACTTATCAAGCGACCTTCAAGTCCACTGATATTTTATAAGTGGCATGTGCTTTTAAAAGTCTACTGTAAAATTGATCTTTGAAAAAACTGTACTTACAGGTGAATTCCCACCCATACACCTGTCTTTGTCTATTTGGGACCAACAAAAGACATGGGTGAAGCAGAATATATTCTTGATGTCAAGATCCAAAGGGATCGCTCGAAAAGGTTATTGGGTTTATCCCAAGAGACTTACATCAAGAAACTTTTGGAACAATTCAAAATGAAAGACTGCAAACCAATAGATACTCCTGTTATAAAGGGTGAATCTTTGAGCCTAGATATGTGTCCTAAGACTCAAAAAGAAAAAGATGAAATGTCCAAAATACCATATGCCAATGCTATTGGTAGTCTGATGTATGCAATGTTGTGCACACTACCAGACATTTGTTATGCTGTTGGTCTAGTCAGCAGGTATCAGTCTAATCCTGGGAGAAGACACTGGTCGATAGTGAAAAGAATTTTCAGATATCTAAATGGGACAGCAGACTATCATCTTTGCTATCAAGGAAACAATGTGACACTTAATGGGTATACAGACGCAGACTGGAGTGGTGATTTGGATGAACGAAAATCAACTTCCGATTATGTCTTCTTGCTCAACAATGGAGCGATATCATGGTGTAGCAAGAAACAGACTTGTGTAGCACTGTCCACAATGGAAGCCGAATTTGTGGCATGTGCTACTGCTGTTCAAGAGGCTATTTGGTTAAGGAGATTCCTGAAACTTTTGGAGATAACTGACACCTCAGTGGAAGCTGTGTCAGTTAATTGTGATAATCAAGCAGCCATTGCTTACACAAAAGATCCCAAATATCATTGAAAGACCAAACACATTGAAACAAAGTTCAATTTTGTTAGAGACATAGTTGAAAAGAAGAAAGTGATTCTGAAGTACATTTCTACTCATGACATGTTAGCAGATCCTTTTACCAAACCAATTGCTAGAGATGTTTTTATGAAACATGTTAGAGGTTTGGGTTTGCATAGGATTTGATTCTATTTGAATGAAATGTTGAATGATGTTATATTAATGGTTATTGATGTAACTATTTTTTGTTTTATTACATATATGCATTGTTTCATATATAAAAGTATGTCGACAAGTTATGATTGGCTCTCTCATACGAGCAATCACCTCTGTTCAAGTGGGAGCACAGAGATGAGATTATAATAAGAAATATAATCGAGATAGATTGGACCACAAATCTGTCTAACTTGTTTAATTAGCTAAATTTTACAAGATGTCCTGTTACACTTGAGAGTGGATGTCTGGGTTAAATGCGCAGAATGCATTTAATTTATAAATATACGCAATGCCAAATTTAAATTAGACATACGCTTCCTTCATAGGAATTCAAAGACATTGTGACATGTGTTTTTTGAGAAACTTCATGTCCTAAATGACCCGAAAAGTAAATTAGAAAATATCCCTAATTTCTCACTGAGTATGAGTCCTTTATTTTAAACTTTTTACCCTTAAGACTTTCTACATAGTTTCTAAGTTTACATTTTGGCGTTGCTACTTTAGCATGTTTCCAATGGCTATGAATTTTAAGAGCTATACGGTACATGTCTAGGAAAGCAGCTACAGTGGGAGACTGTAGACTCTTAGCTAGAAAGGAAGAATGTCTTTATTTAACACATTCTAGTGTGATTCATTGACTAGTCAATCAAGTTGGGAATTTGATTATGAATACATTAGAATTTCGCGAATATAGTTGAATATGTTCTATTTTGAGGGATTCAATAGAGATATGTCAACAGGTGTTAAATGTTTAAATGAATTCTGGGGTATAACGAGATTGCACATATCCTTGATGAAACGATTGAGGTGAAATATATTCCTAACAGGTGTATGGCATAGTAACTCATGCACTCGTGGGCCACACGAGGTATTTGTATCAATATGAATGTTGTTGATGATGATGAAGATGTGTAAGATATAATGAAACTTCATATGTGAGTGGGAGATGTAAATAATATTTTATTTAAATGTTATTTATATGTATCACATATTTAAAGTTTTATTAAATTATTTACATTATATTATTATATAATACATGGGGAGTTAATTAATTGTAGGAGCAGTTAATTCTCCCCCTCTCTCTGGATAAGATGAATACATCAGAATCATTCTACGTGAGAATTATTCATTCCAAGAGAACAGGCATCAGAGAAATACACATACACCATCATCGTAAACACGAAACGTATTTTGAATACTATACTATTCGTGGAAATTTGGTTTGCACACACTGCGACTGGGACCCCGAGAACACAGAAGGACGAGAATAACAATCTGGTTCAATTCATTCCGCAAAACAAATCATATGTCAGAATTCTAATCATGCTTGTTAGAATTTATCTGGGCCCAACATATATATATATTCACAAAGGAAGTCATAATACACAACGTATACCATATCATTCATTCAGTGTTACGGTTTTTTTCATAAACTAAAATTCATAATAATTTACATTGGTATTAATTTTTACTTATTATAATATCACTAGGTGAATGATGCAATATCGAATGAATGTAATTTTATAATATGTTACGTACTTAGGTTTGACGGAAGAGTTTGCTTATAGATTACAACCCAATCATCAAATTTTGAAATGAAAAAATTTGTGTGCTCTTAGATTTTAAATTTAATTTTGATTTTAATTTAATTTTTCGACACACAGTATAAGCTGCACTGTGTGTTTTTTCTGGCAATTTGTATATTAGTGACTTGTTCTGTAGGTATTACTAAATTATTTTTCGGTGTTGCTAAATTGTTTTCAGGTATTAGTAAATTGCTCTTTGGAAATTAGCAATTGGGGTATAAATGACTTTATATAACAAGTTATTGTAAAACTTTTAGTTTATATAACACATTTTGGTAACATATTTCTAATTTATATATTATGTAACACTTACATGCAGCACTTTTTAGGTAACATTTTTATATATGTAACACTTTTTAGGTAACACTTTTACAAAGACAACACATCTAGGTAACACTTTCACATAGGTAATATTTCTTGGATAACACTTTTATAAAGGTAACACGTTTTACGTAACACTTTAAAATGTGTAATATTTTTAGGTAATACTTTTATATGTGTAACATATATATTTTTGTTACACTTGATATTATTATTTAAAACAAATATAGTAGTCATATATAAACATGCCCTAGTGTATATTAATTTATTATATTTTCTAGTAAATATCTTAATAAATAATTTATTATATAACTATAAACTATATATAATTTATATATTTATAGGTATAATTATATCATTAATAGATTTTTTGAATGAAATATAGGTAGAAAATAATTTGGTTCATTAAAAAATAGTAATATTTATCATTAGCATGTGTTAATATTCACCATTGTTCTATTTAAAAAATGATAAGAAAAAAAAAGTAAAAAATTTGATAATGAGCTAAATAAAATTGATGCCCAAAATGTGTAATATATAATGGACTAGTTAAGATGGTAGTTATTGGAATCTTGAATCCAAAAGGTACAAAGATTAAAACCCAAGAACTACAAGTTTTTTTCTTTACAAAAAGTGTTATCTATAGTTCGTATATAACATTTAATAGGTGTTACATATAAAACGTAACATTTTTTTTAAAATAATACAAAAAAAAATTTACCTTAGACTTTAGGCTACACGGGCAAATGCAACGCCCTAAATGTGTTACCTATTTATAATAGATAACACTTTATATGTATTAAGTAACACTCTTTTGATGTTACATAATGTTTTTTATGTTGTAGATTTTGGGGTATTACTTAGACTTGTTCTTAAGATATTAGTGAATTATTTTTTGGTATTACCAACTTATTCTTTGGATATTATAGACTTGTTCTTGAGGTAACGGTGAGGTGTTATTAGCATATTACTTAGACTTGTTCTTGGGGTATTAGTTGGTTGTTTTAGAGATATTACTTAAACTTGTTCTGGTGATATTAATAAATTGTTCTCGGGGTATTACTAACTTGTTCTTCGAATATTAGTAAGTATCTCTTCATGTATTATTGTATATAACATGGGATATTACTCAGTTATTTTTTTGGTATTACTCAATTATTTTTGGGTATTATTCATTTATTAATAATTCATTTACTCAGCCAATCTAGAACCCTCCCCAACTCTTGTTTCTGCTCCTTCACAGCCGTCAGTAATCATCCCCAACATTGGCTTAATAAAGAGCTCAAAGGTCAATTTGCTCGCCGTCCATTCGTACTTATGCGCAAAAGTGCAAATGGCGCTTGGCGGGTGGTAGAGTATCTTCAAGTGTCAAGATTTTATTTTTATTTTTATTAATATTAATTTTTTTCTAAATATATATTAATAAAAATATACATTATAGATAAATTATAAATTTAAAATATAATTAATAATTATCACAAAATATAAAAAATCAACAAAATATTAAAAACTATCATAATATGACATAGAACGAATAAATTATGAAGTAATTCAATTAACTTTATTTTTTAGTAATTTAGTAAATTAGTTTTTATTTTTTAATTTTAGATCTAACTTTTAAATTGAAATAAAAATTTAAAAAAGAAAGAGTAATGGTCATCTAGGCGGTGCCAAGACGGCATCGGCGGCTGCCTAGGCGGTCTCGGCAGTGCCAAATGTATTGGCGAATTTTTCTCGGCGATTTGACCTTGGTGTCGGCGGCCGAGGACCTTCAAGCGCCAAGGCGGCCGCCTAGGCGGTCTCGGCGACCGCCATTTACATCCATGCTTATGCGCCTCCACCTCCGGCCATCGTCTTCAGAATTTTGTTGCAGATCCTTTGTCGTTGCGCAATGTATTAATTGACCGCCCTTGATTCTGGGTACAGAAAATCGAATCATTTCAGTTGTAGAGTGAGTTGAATCGTGAATTAAAAAATTGTAATTTTACTTACCGAAGAGCATTAGTCTCCGTCTTCTAAAGCTGGGACCTGGCTGCAAAACAAGTTGGAATATTATAAATAAACTTACAAACAAGAGGAATTAGCTAGGGATGAATTATTGCTTACGTTGAGGGAAAGGAACAGCTGCTGATTGTGCAGGCTGTTTGCCATGTCAAATTGAAAATCGAGGTCTTTCTCTAGAGAAGCGAAAAACCCTTCTTGCAGACAATGGTGCCATGGACTTCATTGACATGGTGCACCCAAGACACATTCATTCCGAAAATATACATTCTCCGTCTCAAAAGACGTTGCGGTGTTTTCTGGTCACGTGGTTTAAGAAAAATGTATAATAAATACATTTTTATGAATATTATATGTGTGTTGTGAGAGTAGAGTTTAATAAATGATTTTCACTTTTAAGCATTCAAACTTTTTGTGGTATAGACCAAAATAGAAAGTATGCAATGTCTTTTGAGACGGAGGGAGTATTGGTTTCTCACAAAAGATGATCATTTTAAAAATATGATGATTTCTCACAAAAGATTAATGTAGAAATATTTTGGAACAATGTAAAGTATTATATAAATTTTTTTCATGATATAAATCATTTTGTGATATAAGGTTTATAGTTATGAATTTATTTTTTTGTTTTGTTAAAAAATGGTTCATGATACGAACCACTCTTATATAATACCTACTCTTGGAAAAATGTAAAATAGTTATGAACTCAATTTGTAAAGGGTGATGCAACAATAATTCTTCTAAAAATCATAAAAAAAATAACGATTTCAATAATGTTAATCATATCATGACAATATTCCAAAATATAATATACATCTCACACAGCTACATAGAAAAACTAAATACTATTATTTTTTATATTTAGAAATCGTTCCATATTGGTATCGTTGTTGAAAATTTAATTTCTTTCTATTTATGTATTAAGTAATCACGTTATCTGTTATCAATAAAACGATACGTGATGTAATTTTCCAAGTATGACTTCATTATCTATGAGATAAAAACGAAATTAGAATAAAAAATGAGGCATTTTCATATTAGTTAAAAAAAAAAAAAAATTGTATGAACCCGAATTCACGGTGAACTCGGGTTTTTCAATTATTACTGTTATATGTACACACTATCACTGTTATGTTTATTCACTATCACCGTTATGTATATACACTATCACTGTTAAAAGTCAAGTATATTTTTATAACAGTGATAGTATATATGAATAATAGTGATAGTGATTACATATAACAATGATACAAGTTCATGTGAATTCGAGTTGACAAGAGACCTACTAAAAAAAAGTGGTTATTTTTATAAATTGGTACAAAATATTTGTATAGAAGTATTTCCTGCATAAAAGCATATTTTTTTTCTACACAATATCAATTTGTAATTAGTGTCAAATTTATGAAAATTTTTATAATTTTCCTATTAAAAATTATCAACTTTAAATTAATCCAATGTTATATATACAAATGGTAAATAAAAAATCAAATATGAATAGTAAAATCTTACCAAATGATTAATTCAAGAACTTACAAAAAAAAATCAATAATCATTGAGGAATTATGAGCGTAATTCAGACGCATAATTTAATATTTTTAAAAATTGGTGTTTTCAATTAGCGAAGGACATACAATTGTCATGACCTGCCAAAAAGAGATCAATATAGATAAATTAATAATATTATATAATACTACTTGTTCCGTCCAACATTTTTTTTAAATTATATTTTATATATAAAGTAGTGACATATGTAATCAATTTCAAGTTACTTTACTCAGAAAATCGCTGGAAAATGCCGGGCCAATGAGGTCCGCCCCATTTTATTTAATGCTAAAGTATGGAGGGAAGTGTAAGTCCGCTGGATTGGGAATTGGGGAGATGGCGAGTCTGAGAATTTGGTGACTGAAAGTCCTCTTTGCAAAGGATAAAATCCTGACCGACCATGGATCACTTGTAATTGGGCAGGGATGACGAGGAAGAAGAAAGGGGCGCTTCGAAGATGAAGAACTCCACTGCGTTTCAACCTCTATTTTTCTAATTATAAAATTTGAAAATTAAATTCTATATCGTAATTTTCAAACCAAAAATAGAGGTGTTCAAAGAGATATAATAATATGTTTAGGTGGATGTATATTAACGTGGCTAGATATATACAAGTAGTTGGTTATTATTATTGTTGTTCATATCATTATAATAATTTATTGACAAATGAATAATATCTAAAGAATAATTTATAAATATTTAAAAAAAAATTTGAGTAATATCTGAAAAATAATTGAGTAATACCCATACTTTATTCAATAATACCTGAAGAGTGACTCACCAATACCCGAAAAATAAATTAGTAATATCCCAACACTAAAAAAAAAAAACTCAAATAAAGAGGGGACTTAATGAGGGAAATTAGATCCCTATTTAATAATAATAGTTAAAGCGGGTTCTAATGAGAAAAAAAAGTTAATTTAGAGAGGGCCGAGAAGAGGGGAAAAAAGACCCTCCTTAATTAACGACGGTAAAATTAATTTGCGACCGCAATACCCTCGTGAGTGGGTGAGGGATCGTACCCCCATTGGGCGTTTTAAATTCGGACCAAGCTGAGGGCTTTGCCCTCGTTGACTTGCGAGCGCATGCAGGTCCCCTCGTTAATTTGCGAGGGTTTTTCCCTCGCGCACATGCGAGGGTGGGCCGTCGCCCACGTGAATTACGAAAGTGGCTTGCAAGGGTAGGTCCCTCGCGTAAGCCCTCACCTCGCAGATATATATACAGAATCGGGAAAATTAGAAACAGACCTAATTTTCTCCCCCAAAATATATTTTGGTGCCGTTCCACCCTATTCCGGCCGTCTGCTGCCTGAAATCAACATCTACCTACTGGGCTTTGGTCCTCGCATGATTTATTACGTCTCTACGGTAATTATTTTGATTTTAATCTGTTAATTTTCGTAAAATTATTGTTATTTATGCTTTTCAATTTTTACTTATATATGTGTATATATATATGTATCAGTTCTTTAATTTTATATATTTTGATTGTTTATTTTAGTTATTAATTTGCTTAATTAAATATTTAGTAATTATATATAGAGATGTATAGATTAATTAATTATTTGTATAGAATTGAGTATTATTAATTAATTATATTAATTAAATTAGTTAGTATTAGTTATTCTAATACTTAATTTATATGTAAAATTTAAATATATGTGTTTTTATTAGTATAATTAAATTTGTAATAATAATAATTATTATTATTATTATTATTTGTACACTAATATATATGATTAGGGATATTAATTCAAATAGTTGTAATTAATGAATATTATTAATAGTAAATAAAATTAATTAGTTGTGTACTATCATAATTAATTTTGCACAAATTCTAATATACAATATTGCACCAAATCTGACCCGTACAATATACCCAGTTAAAAACTCACGGATCCTTACCGGGTCAAATAAAAATTTCAACAAAAAATCTCGGCAGTCCCAGAATGTATACTACATGAATATATGTGTGATACTGTAAGACAAAATGTGTGTTACTTCATCTTAAAAAATTAATTTTTTGTACTTTAAAGTAACTATAAGGATAATTTGTATTCTTATAAGAACAAATATGTTTTTCTGAATTTATTTTTTATTTTTTATTAATTTTATCTTGATAATATGTTGTTAATGTAATAATACCTTACATGTGTTACTATATCGACAGTTCTAAAATGTATACTACATGAACATATGTATGTTACTGTAAGACAAAATGTGTGTTACTACATCTTAAAAAATTAATTTTTTTATTTTCAAAACAACCATAAGGATAATATGTATTTTTACAAGAATATTTATGTTTCTTAATTTATTTTTCATTTTTATAGTTTTTATGTTGATAATATGTTGTTAATGTAATAATATTTTACATGTGTTATTATATCTCGTCAGTCCCAAAATGTATACTACATAAACATATGTGTGTTACTGTAAGACGAAATTGTGTTACTACATCTTAAAAAATTGAATCATTGTACTTTTAAGTTAACTACATGGATAATATGTATTTTTACAAGAATAAATATTTTTTATTGATTTTTATGTTGATAATATGTTGTTAATATAATAATACCTTACATGTGTCATCTTAAAAATGTTTGTTTTTACAAAAACAAATGAATATATGTAAAAAAAAAAATTGTTCTTACAGTAGCACACATTTGACCTTATAGTAACATAAATTTACTCATACAGTATCACCAATTGAGAGCGAAAATCCTGGAATTTGAAAATTGCCCAAATTCGACACGACCCGATCAAGATCCATGAATTTTGTTACTTTGACTTTGTTGACCCGCAAGTTTGCACAGGAGACCCACTCTTAATTTTGATGTATATGTATTAATTACTTACTATATTGTAGGTACTTGCGTGGGCGCTTCATAAGACTTCATGTTTGGGAGGATTACTCATTACAGTATGTAGGCCTTATTTTTAACTATTTACTATAAATTAGTTAATTATGCATATTGTATATTGTTAATTAGTTTATATAATTTGCATTTATGTTCGATATTCTTACATGTTAGATGATCGATGTTCGATCTAGAATATTTTATTCAACTATTTAAAATAAATTAATTAATTATGCATATTGTATATTGTTAAGTTTATTTTGCATATATATTAGATATTATTACATGTTAGATGATCGATGTTCGATCTAGGATATTTTATCTAAACTTGATTTTATATGGATGGAGTTGGGGTTGATGAATTGTTGGTTATTGTTTGCTGTAGAATGTGTGTTCCGATTTGATTATTTATAATTAAATCGAAAATGAATGCAGTAGGAACTCGATTGATTAATTGGGAATATGATAAATTTAAATGAAACTCTGTCGAATTTTTTAAAAATATTAATATTTGATTAGAATATATATATATGTAGAATCGAATAATTAATGAACTTCTATCTATATAATATAATGAAACTTTGAATATTTATTAATATGGAACAGATTGACATGAGTTACCCAAGTCGAAGTTGGATATATGGTCCGAGAACAATTAATGGCCTGATATCTCGTGAATTTCTTAGTGGGCTTGAATCATTTATGGAATTTGCGATTAGTATGGATGAGTGAAGGAAACATTAGGTGTTCATGCTCGAAATTTAGGTGTCGAAACCAGAGGTTTATAAAATCTATTAACGTGAAAGCACATTTGTATAGGAATGAGTTTATGGCCAATTATTACAATTGGATTTTGCATGGTGAACTAAATTGGGGTCAAGTGCCATACCAAAGTTCTGATCGGTCGGAGTCGATATCGACTTCACATGGTGTTAACGTAGCTTGTATCAAAATATGATGACAGGCCTAACTTCTGACCCAATTTTAATATTGGAAATGAGGAATATTAGGAACCCCATAATGAGCATGCTGCACGGTTTTATGACTTGCTTCGTGCATCGAATCAAGACTTGTTTCCCGACTGTGAATCTCATTCTTAATTGTCATTTAATGCTCATCTATTGAATATTAAAATTGAAAATAGACTATCTGAAAGGGGTTACAATCAAATTGTTGACTTGATTCACGAGAT
The DNA here is from genome assembly GCA_026898435.1 of Prunella vulgaris. Classification (NCBI taxonomy): domain Eukaryota; kingdom Viridiplantae; phylum Streptophyta; class Magnoliopsida; order Lamiales; family Lamiaceae; genus Prunella; species Prunella vulgaris. Next base: position 14,885 of record JAPKLY010001509.1, on the reverse strand, counting down.
CTGTCCTCCGGTAATATGGTTCCTAGGAAATTTTCTGAAAACAAATAATTGATGGGTGGGATGGGTCTTCCCATGGAGAAGATTGACTGTTGTTCTCAGAATTATATGATATATTGGGGTGTTGATAGCACACGTGATTGTTGTAAGGTTTGTGGTCGGCCAAGATATAAACCTAGTAGGAGTGGTGTGGATGGTCGTTTAAAAAAGTGAAGTCATTTCAAAGAGATGTTCTACTTTCCAATTGTTCCTCGACTACAAAGATTTTATCAGTCCAACGCTACTGCCAAGGATATGTCATGGCATGCTAATTGCACCCACGACGAGTCTGGTGTTATGCGTCATCCTGCAGACTTGATGGGTTGGAAATACCTAGATCGTACGTATCCTGATTTTGCTTCAGAAATACGGAACGTAAGGTTAGGCTTGAGCACTGATGGTTTTCAAGTATTTGGACAATCAGGAAAACAACATTCATCATGGCCAGTGATAGTAACACCTTACAATCTACCCCCATGGTTGTGCATGAAAGAACAGTTCATGTTTCTCACAGTTCTGTGAGTAAAGATTTTTCAAAAGATATAGTTTTCAGCGGACTAAAGAGCACAGGTGACTTGATGGCACAATCAGTGGACTGTTAAGGTCGCCTGATAGGTAACCTGAGTTTTTAATCAAAGTATGAATTTAGCAGCGGATTAAGTGTAAACAACTTTTCAAAGATTTTATCAACTCACACAAAAGGAATAAAACAGTAACGACACTGAGGGTTTATAGTGGTTCGAAGTTAAACTCTCCTACATCCACTTTTCCTGATTTAACAGGAGAATTCCTTAAACACCATGAATTCCTTGTTTTAGAGTGCCAAGGTGCATTGATCAAGAATAGCTCCTCTTGATCTCTAGGATTATCCCTGAGTCCTAGTCCTCTCTAGATTTCAGACTGAGACAATCACTCAGCTTACTTTCTGACCACTCTTAGCCTTGAACCTTTTATAGTTGAGGGCTTTGAGTATTCCAACTATGATTGAGGTAACCCTTTACAATATAGATCAGATTCTGGGTAGGGTTATCTCAGTAGGCTTCTAAGAATATTACAATGTAAGCCTAAATAAAGTATTAAGTTCTAGACAAAGTAAGCACTTGGGAAACAAGTGTAATTTTGAGTGCTTGAGAGTGATGAACTTTAGAGAGCTTGAAATCTGATGAGCTTGGTTGTTTCCCGTACTTAGCTTCTTCTTCAACTTCTGTATTTATAGCCATAATTTGAAACACTATCCGTTGGAGAGATAATTTCAAATTATGCTATTTAGGTAGTCCAACGTTCTTCAAAATCTTTTTCAGATTTTGGGATGGTCAAATATGTTAATCTTTGTAGTTCAACGTTCTTCAAAATCTTTCTCCAGATTTTGGATAGTCAACTCCAAATATTAATGGTTGAGAACTCATTAAATGTCTGCTTAGAGTTAATGCAACCGCCTTTGAAAAGTGTGCCATCCTAGGTTGCTAGTTGCTTCTGAACATGGTACTGACAGGTCAGTCTTTTGTGTCAGGTCCATACATAGGTGGCAGCTTCTCATTGGTGTGTCTTTAATTGTTCCTCAGACCAATCAAACGGTTATATTAAAGTCTTTTGTCTTTTCATCAGGTGACTTGGAACATTCCTTTTGTGCATTTAACACTTCATTTATGTGTTGCAACTGCATTTATTAATGATGAAGTTCATTTAATGAATCAGGATACTTGTCTTCAGGGGAGTTCTTCAGGCTGATTGGACTTAGTCTTCTGAGGTGCATCTCCCAGAAGGTGGGTGTATCTGTCAATCGTTCATAAGGCTAGTATGACTAAATCAGGCTAGTTTTATCCAGGGTAGCCTGACTTTTGTAATCCTATTTTTCTAAGTATCTAACTTAGCCTCCTAACAGTTAGACTATCATTCTAAGTCTTATAACTTTTCAGTACATCAGGGGAGTCTTTGGGATTTTATCAAAATATTTTATTAGTCATTTCCCAACAATTTCCCCCTTTTTAATAAGAACAAAGACCTAATCTGTCTAACTCTTATCAGTGGACTTATACTTAGAAAAAGTTTTGAATCTAAAGATTCCCTCTGAATGAGTACCTACAGGTTAGTTAGACAGTTTACATATTATATGGAAGAAACATTGCAGAGGCCTAACAGATAATGAGATATTATCTTGGGCTCAAAAGGAGTAGATATTTTCATTAAGTATAAGATGATTACAGTTTACAAGAGTTTCAGACTGTAATCAGAAGGCGATACTACCCTGCCCAAGACAAAATATGAAGAAAAATTAAAGATAAACTTCTTCTTTTATCCTTCTTCTTCAGACTTCTTTTCATGACAAACTTTTTCAAAGATTGGCAAATGTTGGCTCCAGCCCATACTGATTGAAGACCCACTTCTTCAACTCAATCTTCTTCTTCATAACCTCAGGGGTGTGCCCCTCCAATCCAGTTTGTTCACAGATCCGCAACCATTCACCAAGTATCTGCTTATGGTTGATTTCACCACTTCCATCCACTAGAGGCAAGTACATAATGGGTCCAGGAGCCTTGAAAGGCTGACCTCCACTGTGTTCCTCCCAGGCATTCAGAATCTTGAGATATAACCCAGGCCAATTCTCCACCATTTTCTGATGAAACACCTCATCAGCTTCAACCCCTTCATACTCACCTGTCACATAGTAGAAGTAAGCAAACTCTCTCTTGACTTCTTCCCATTGATCATTGATATCTCTAGGAATCCAAGGATCTATGTGAGGAAACTTGGCCACAGGCTCACTAGCCTGTCTTTGGCTCCTCCTAGCCTTCATCCTCCAATATGAGTTCCTGGCCCTTCTGGGTGGTGGGGGTTTCATTAACTGGCCACTCACAATCAGTCTCATCTTCTCTTCAGCTTTCTCCATGTTGTGCTCATCAAGAGACTTCCCTGCCTTCACAGCTTGGGCCAGGGGACTGAGAGTTGGTGCTCTGAACAATTCTTCAGTGGACTGAACTTAGACAACTTTGGGTAGTGGAGGTGGGTTCTCCACAGGAAGTTCCCTTACTTCCTCATCCTCTTCCTGATCAATCATTACCTTTCTTCTCTTGGTAACCTGAGTGTCAGATGATCCACTGCCTTGGGCATTCCTCTGCCTTTTCTCCTTTAGAATTTGATCTCTTGCTTTAGACAATGTTGTCTCTCTCCCTTTGTCAACAGGCCCCTTTCTTTTCTCATGAGCTGATGCTATCTCTCCTTCCTTAACCAAAGTGGCAATCTCCTCTCTTACTTCAGATACCAATTTCTCAGGGTCAGGCCCCTTTCCTCCAACTACTGGTCCACCCAGAGGCCTATCCTGCCCACCACCCTGACTTCTTTCTCCCTTCTTGCTAAATTTCTTAGAAAGTTCAGCAAGAGCCACAAAATGTCTGGCTGTATCCTGCTACACTACCCTGAGGTGTGTGAGGCAGTGTTCTGTTTCCTCATCCAGAGCCTTTAGGTGGTAGGCCGCATTCACTCCAAAGTCTGTGAAGGGCTTCAACTTTTATTCAATAATGAGATTGGTGGCAGCTTGAGTGGGTACCACAGAAAGTGCTTGCCTGACTTGTTCCTGAACCTCAGCTTTCAGGGCAGCTTCCCTCTTGGTCAGATAATTCTCCATTCTGTTCATCAGGCCACCTGCCATGCTATCAATGGTGGCCTGAATTAGTCTCTCCCTCTCTTCAGCATTTTCCTGTCTTACTGCAACAAAGGCATGTGCATGAGCCTGTCTCTCTTGCTCCAAACTAACCTTCAGGTCAGTGATCTCCTTGGTGAGATGCATTTCCATCTGGTCCACATTGGCTGAAAGGTTGGTGAGAAGTGTCACAATTGATCCCTAAACATGATCAAGATGTTCATCCAGCACAACAGTTTCTATGGACTGTTCTTCCATACCTTTCCAGTCAGAGTGGTAAGCTCCTTACTTTCATTTTTCAGTGTAATGCCAGCCTGAACCACAGTCTGAATCACTCCTTCAATCTGCGCCACATGAGTTTCATCAGGGGAGGGCACCACCGCTTTCTCAGTGTCCTGCGGATCAAGTTGGTTGGGGGTAACCTGACCCTCAGTAGCCTGTTCTTCTCTGGTCTCCTGACCCTCAATCGCCTGAGGAGTCTTCTGTTTCTCAGTGGCCTGTCTCTCAAAAGGTGGATTGGCTCCTTCAGCCCCTTCTCGACCATCCCTATCTTCTTCCCTTCCGGAAACATCCTTAGGCCCTTCTAACATTCTGGCCTCTTCCAACCTCTTGGCAACCAACTTGCCAAATTCGAGCAGACTGATTTTCTTAACCTGAGCAAACTCCAAAACCTCATTTTCTTCCTTCCTCCAGTAAGATTCTGCCTTCCCTTTCACTGCTTCCAAAAGCTCATAAAGTTAGTCATTCTTCAGTTTCACCAGTAACCTGACACTGTTAAACATTTCCTTGAGTGTTGGATGTGAGCTTAAGGCAGGATACAAGGTTTCTATTTCATAACATACCTTTTCCTTTAGAGAATCAAGATAGGTATACTGGACTTCTGCATCATCATCAACCTCAAACACAGGCAGTATATCAGTGCCCTATGTGGTAGGGGGTCTATTTTGTCTTCACCTTCAGGCTGTTGAGAGCCTTCAGTGGGGTTAGGGGATGTAATTTTGGGTACCTCTTTGGACTTTTGAGAGTCCTCAAAGGCTTCTTTCTCTTCATCTGACTGTGTACTCTCCTCATCTTCTTCCTCCTTATCACTTTCTTCTTCCTCCTCCTTTTCTGCTTCCTCTCCTTCCTTTCCTTCTTTTATCCCTTTCAGGGCAGTAGAGGCAAGAAGATGGATAGGGGATCTCATTCCTTCCACTTCTTCCTTAGTGGACTTTTCAACAGATGAGTGAGTGGAAGTCTAAGAGCTGCTGCTCATAGCCCTGCTTTCTACAAAAGCTTTCTTCACCAACTTTCGTTTCTTCTTGTCCAACTCCTCTTCCTTGTGAGATTTCATCTTCTCACTTAGCTTGAGTGCTCTCTTCTTCAAGTCCAAAGGTGGACTGTCTTCTGATGGTTCAGTGGAGGGAGTGGTTCTCTTCCTTGACTCTTCCTTGGATGGGGCATCCACCTTCATCTTCTCTAATAACTTCTCAGAATTGAACAAAATTTTGGCTTTATTCCATGGTCTTGTGTCTGGGAATGGATACTGTAGGTTGAGTTTCTCCAAAATAACACACACCTTTGTGGCATAGCACTGTTTGTGCTCTACCACAAACCTTCCCTTCACCTCGTTCAGTTTGTTCCTCTCCTCTCTTAGATTTGAAATGAAGAACCCATGCTAGTTGAACTTTGTCCTCCCACTGGTGTGGACAATGGCTGTCATTAGTCTCAACTTGATCATACTCACTTGCTCTATACTTCCTTGGTTGACAAGAATGCATTTCCCAACAATCTCAGTTAGGATCTCAAATTCTGGCTTCAACAGTTTATTGTTAAGATTTGTGACATATTGCTCCTTCTTCTTTGTAATGCTTCCAAAAACTTCTCCTCTTGACCATCCATGAAGGTTCCAGGGTCCAAACCCTCACTTGGAAGCCCTAGAAAATCATTTAGATCTTCTTGTCTTAGCACAAACTTGTGCCTCTTCATGACAGGTACAAAAATGACCTGTTGTTGGGACAATCTGAGTATTTTGATTAGATCCCAAATTCCCTGATGAATTTGCCTAACTACAGTTGTTCAGGATTGTCTAGTTCAGATAGTCAGGTTAGGGATTCAGTTCAGGGGGAACATGTTGAAGACTGAAGAATATTGGAGTTGACCTAATTATTTAAAGTCTGAAGTGCAATTCATCCTGAAGAAGGTCAGAGTCAGTCTTGCTGAAGATTGCCTGAACTGAAGCTGAAGACCGAAGCTTGAAGATCCATCCTGAAGACAATCCAGAGTTCCATTGACTGATGTTTCTACTGAGTACACTAAGCATGCTCATGACAGAACTTAGTCAGTGAAGAGTAAGAGTAACCTATCAAGCCGAGCTGAATGCTCGTAAGACCTGATGATTAGGGTCATAATTGCATGTTTTTGTATCCATTTCTATATGGTTTTGATGTTCTTATGTTCATATTTGACCCTAATATGGTATAAATTGTGCTATTAACCCTTTTTGGCTAGAAAGTTGTGATTATAGGTGAAAACAAGCAAAATGAGGAAGAGACGAGCAAGTTCATAAAATTTCAGAAAATTTGAGTTGATCCAATGAAGACAAATGATATACCATGTCGAAGAGTTTGAAGAGAGGGTCGCAACGGACAAAGAATCAAGTCAATCGGAGCTCTAGAACTCAAGATATGAAGAAAACGAGAAAGTCGAGGATCGATCGCACAAGTTGAAGCCGGGCTCGAGCGACCACGGGCCAGACTCGTGCGACCACGAGCCATGTTTGTGTGCCGAATCTCTAGTTCGGGCGACGACGAGCCGTACAAGTGCTCACACGAGCCAGACTCATGGGGCCACCTGCTTGCGATCGTGCGGTGGTTCGGCAATACACATTTTCAGGGGCAGTTTCATCTTTTCGTGCGTTTAATGAGGGGCATATTGGACCAAGCATTGTGGGCACTATAAATACTCTAAAGATCAGATATTGAAGGGGGATCCAAGTCATAATCCAAGACACATTAGTTCAATTCTTAGATTAGAGAGAGAGAGGTAGTTACTTGGAGGTTTCTTAAGATTTCTTCTCACAAATTCTTAGATAACTTTTGATCTACCGTAGTGATCGTTGATCCGTTTATTCCGGCATGCTCGTCTGGTCGTAGGATACATTCTCACCGATCGAATTTCAATTTCCTTTGTCGGATTTCAAGTTAGCATTTTAGAGGTAAATAGTATCTTTCCAATTATCATTGTAATAGGTAAATTTCTTTACATTTCTTTCTTAATGATGAATGTTCCTAGCATAATTGTTCTTATGTTTACTCAATTAGCCATGAGCTAATTTCTTTATGTGTTAGTGTATGATGCCTAAGGAGTAGTGTAGTGATATATTGATCTATTGAATGATTTGAGTTGTTGTATGATCAATTCTCTAATTGGAAGGTTTGTATTAATGCTTGCATGTGTAGATGATAATAGGGCCATTAGGGAGTTAGTCTCTTGCGAAAGTAGAGCTTATTTCCTAAATTCTCTTGTATTAAGGCCAATGCATATCAAGTGTTTGATGAAATTCCTAAGATAGTGAGAATTATCTCTAGTGAATTAGATGAACAATTAGGGGCTTTGATATGTATTAGGGAAACGTTTTGCATGTTAGAGTGGCTTGTCCATTGATTATACACAATCTCATAGAATGATAAAGTGATACTTCACTCACGAAACATAGGATAGTACACTAGCACATTTGCTCACTTTGCGAACACAAGGTGATAGGTAGTTTACTCTTTTGACAAATTAGTAGACGATAGATACCTTTCCCATTAATTGCTTTGTTAGCTAGCCAATTGAAACAACGAATTATCATATAAATCCTCGTCTCCTTTGGGTTCGATATATATATTAAAACTTGGTCAAGCTTACCACGCTAATAGCGAACACGTACACTTGCGTGAGGACTAATTTACACCGAACACCTGACTTAGGCCTTGGGTCAGTTTATTTGACTCATGTAAGTCCAAAGCAAAAAGGTTACACATACTGGGCTGATTAATTTATCAGGCCGAGCTGAATGCTCGTAAGACCTGACTTAGGCCTTGGTTCAGTTTACCTGATCCATGTAAGTCCAAAGAAAAAACGTTATTTATGCTATGGGACAAAGAGAATGTCAGTAAGACTCCGATAAAGATAAACATTCAGGCTGAGTTATTAACAAGAGACTCAGAGTATTGAATGTACGAGGAAGGACAAGTGTCAGGTGGTCAACTAGCCATTTGTACGGAGAGCCAATGATCTTTCGACACGCATGTATGGAGTCTGTGCAGCAGTTAATGCGGCATTTAATGCGTCTCAGAGTTGCAGGCGGCAGGACAAAGATTGCCAGATTAAGCATGGTAATTAGGTCAACAGTACATCTAGCCTGCAACTACCCTAAATAGGAAAGATTTGTAAAGATTTCCTCCAACGGATATTTTTCAAATCTTACCTATAAATACAGAGAGCCTTGCACCCATTCAAGGCTAATGGGAAATTTTCAAGAGAAAACTCTCAAGAATCCAACACTCAAAGCATAATTTGAACAACACTCTGAATCTAAATTTCCCTAGTGTTGTAGTAGGATTCTCTCTGTATTTTCTTAGTATTGATAGCTCTAATCTTTAGCACTGCTTTGTATTGCTAGGGCTATCCTTAGTTGGAAACAAAGAATACCAAACCACACAGGGTGTGAGATTGGTTGGTTAGAAGGACTGGAACTTGTAAAACCACCCAGGGGTTAGTTCCTAAGAGAGGAAGTTGGCTATTCGTGTCCTTGGCAAGTAAAAACCAAGTACCTATCCTCAGGGTTTTAAGGATAGCTTCCTGCTAAATCAGGTCGTGGACGTAGGAGTTGGTTATCTCCGAACCACGTTAAAAAGACCCTTGTGTGCTGATTTACATTCTTGTTCAGGATCATAACTGTCATCATATTAAACTGAGCATACTGCATTGTTTAGAAAACTATCAGGACTGATTCCTCATCCTGATCAGTAAAACTGTACACCAGCCTTAACCACCATTTACTAAGCAAGTCAGACAAAACGTTTTTAGAAAGTAAAACGAGTAGAAACTAAGGGAACACATTCCGCACTTACTCTAGCTTACTGAGATAGTAGTCCAACTGACTTGCTTCCAAGCAGTCAGTAGGTTTGTTATCTCTAATGAGCTTCTGAGCACATTACTCACACTCAGCCTATCTGACTCCATTACTGACTGGTCCCTGCTGATCCTGTGGACCTTCAATTTTGCTTAGTAACCTCAGGATCTTCCTGACTGAACGTGTTAGAGTATTTTTCTGAGTATTCAGAAAAATCTGACATCTGTGTATTCCCCCCCATACACTGATTTTACTTTTTTTGGGACCAACAAGTGGTATCAGAGCGGTGGTTCAAAAGACCACTGACTTTGTTTACCAATAGTTTCTGAGGAGAAACTTTTGGTGGTCAACTGAACAGATCTTGTTTCTGAAAACTTGCATACATCGCATCCAGTTCTAAGCGCCTTAAAGGCAGTCTTCCTGAATTCTCTATTGACAATTATGATTATTGGAAATCCAGGGTCCTTGCACATCTCTACTCCATCCATGATCAGATGCCCCAGGTGATTGAGCATGGTCCGATCAGATTTATGATGAATCTTCAGACCACCTGGCCCGTAGCTGTCAATGTCCATGTTCCGGCTGCCGGAGATGATCCTGTGGAGAGGCCTGCGCTTACTGCTGATCAGATTAAGTAAATTGGATTGGATAATGTTGCGAAGAACATTATACTCCACACCGTTTATTATGAGAACTCGGTTAGGCTCATGCATCTGACAACTGTGAAGGAGATCTGGGATGCCCTGAAAGAGATGAGCGAGGGCTCAGAGAAGATCAAGGAGAACAAGCAGGATTTGGCCATCAGGAAGTTTGAGGCGTTTAGGATGCTAGATGGAGAGTCCATCGATCAGATGGAAGCTCGGTTCATTAAGATGATGAACGAGCTAGCAACCCTCGGGAAGGACTTTCCCAAGAGGGAGGTGTCATCTAAAATCCTGAACTGTCTCCCTGAAAGATGGGACACAGGAGTGATAATGTTAAAGAACACTCAGGAACTCACAAACATTCCTTACTCTCACCTATTCTCAGAGTTAAAGGCTCTGGAATTCGACCTCGATAAGAGGAAGAAGAAGGGTGCTGTCAGTGAGGATGTGAGTGAGGAGAAGACACCTGAAAAGGAAAAGAGTGTGGCTCTTAAAGCTACTCCTAAGCCTGAGGCTGGATCTGGCTCGAAATCACTCAGAGATATGAGTAAGGATGAGCTAGCCCTGGAGTACAACCTGATAGCACGAAGATTCGAGAAGCTGTACTCTTGTTTCGGCAGGTATAAGAAGTTTTATACTGACTCTCGTGATCGCAGGTATTCCAGCCCCAGGAGATCGAGCCCCCGGAGGGAAGAAAGGAGGGGTTCAGATTCCAGGAGAGAGAGAGAGGAGCCTGAGCGGCGCAGAGATGAGAATAGAAGAGATGATGCTGATCCCAGAAGATCCAGCTCCAAGCCTGAAAGATCATCATGGAGCCGGAGGGAGTCATCAGATAAAAGGTACACTAACAAAAAAGGTGTTTCTAATGTAGATCAGTGTTACCACTGCAAGAAGACCGGACATTATCAGTATAATTGTCCGGAGCTCAGCCCTCGAGAGAGAGAAGATCAGAGAGCGAAGAGAGAGCTCAGGGCATCAGACCGGAGAGCAATGCTTGCTGAGGATTCCTCAGATTCAGATGGCCCAGGACGCCGGTCCCCTGAACTCTTCTCCGATGAGGAGTATGAAGATCTCTACCTAATGGCAGATGATGAGGTATGTTCTTCTGCCTCTTCTCCTGATCACGCACCTGAGCTTAACTCAGATTCAGCAAGGGATCTCGACCTTCAGCTCGCCTTAGAGCAATTGATGGCCGATTTCTCAAGGCTGCAGGAGACTCATACTCACATAGTGGATGTGAATGCACAACTGAGTGGGGAGAATGATCGGTTAACTGAGTCTCTCAGGTTGAGAGATACTGAGGAAGCCCTCAGACTAGTAAATCTTCAGGAAGAGTTGCTTCATGCTCGGAATAAGCATGATGAAACTCCACTAGAGGTTGAAAGACTGAAAGGTGTAATCAACTCACTGATTGACACTCGTGACACTGATTTGTTCCTCGCTCAGGAACAGCTGATGATTGAGTGAATTCCTCTGAGAGAGATGTTCAAAACTGAGTGGCAAGCTCGCCTTTGTGCTGAGCAAACTGCTTGGGATCTTGAGCTGAATTTAAAGGAGAATGCTCATGAAAAACTGGTACTTCAGTACACCACTGAGATTGAGGCCCTGAAAAAGGAGAATGGGCACCTTGAGGAAAAGCTGAAGAAGTTACACACATCTACCCAAGTGGTTGATGAGTTAACAAGTTTCTCTCAGCTAATGACAAAGTTTGTCCCTGCCCAAACTGAAGACAAGAGCCCTAGTGTTGCTCATCAGGACAAGGGCAAAGGGAAGGAGAAAATGCCTGCTGAACCTGTCAGGCAAAGGACTGAGGAACCCAGGCCAAAACCTAATGGAAAGGCCAAGGCTCCTCATCCTGAGTCGAGGAAGAAGGACCAAGGGAACTCCAAGGCTCAGCCTAGGAACCTTCAGGCTGGAAAGAATTCTGCACCAAGTACTTCTTAGGCTTAGCCTAGAAATACTCAGGGTGGAAGGAATTCCAGTCAGGGGAGGCCTCAGGCAAGGCCAAGGAATACTGAGGTCCAGAGGCCTCAGACAGGGCACAGGGCCCATCAGGAGCGTCCCAATCCTCAGATGAGAAGGACAAACTAAATGGCCCCTGAAAGGCAACGAAGACCTGACTCCGATAACACTCATGCCAGACCTCAAGTGCCTAGAGGTCAGGCCCGAGCTACTCCTTCCCAGGACCGACGTCAGCCCAACGCACCCAGGCCTAGGAGGAACAGGAGGCCCACCCACAGGAATCAATCCAGGGCTCCTGAGACTCAGGCTGACACCAATACACCCTCAACTTCCCAGGCACAAAGGAAGAAGAGGACTGTGTATGTTGATGTTTCAGGGAGACAGGTTTACACTTCTGATGCCATCAGAGTTATTAAACAAATCTGGATCCCGAAGGGTGTAGCTGACTCTCTAGGACCCAATACGAGATGCGTACCTGAGGCCTGATTCTTTTCAGGTCGCTGCGGGCTACAAGAAGAAGAAGGAGGATCTGATGATGGATTGGTACTTGGACTCAGGGTGTTCCAGGCACATGACCGGATTTCATGAACTCCTTCAGGACTACGTAGCTCAGGAAGGCCCGCAGGTAACCTTTGGTGATAACTCTAAGGGTTTCACCAGAGGATTTGGTACCCTTGTTGTTGGTTCTGTTAGAGTGCTTAATGTATCCTTTGTTGAGGGTCTTCGGCATAACTTACTTTCGGTCAGTCAGTTTTGTGACCGAGGATATAGTGTAGAGTTTACATCTAACATATGCCTTGTAAAGGACAAATCTACACTGCAGGTTCTGATTACAGGTGTCAGGAGAGGAAATGTATATATTGCTGACTTCAAGAGCAGCTCTCCTGAAACTTGTTTGGTCGCTAAGAGCTCATCTGAGCCCAGTTGGCTTTGGCATAAACGCCTGAGTCACTTAAACTTCAAGATTATTAATAAAATCTCTCGACTTTCTCTTGTAGAGGGTCTACCTAATGAAGTTTTTAGCAAAGACCACGTGTGCGGAGCATGTCAGGAAGGCAAGCAAACTAAAGCTTCATTCAAGGAGAAAGATGCCTTCTCAACTGACAAAGTGCTTCAGCTCCTGCACATGGATCTCTTTGGTCCGATTACTCCTGTCAACATGAATGGTAGGAAATATACCCTTGTTGTTGTTGATGATTATTCCAGGTACACATGGGTGATTTTCTTGCAGAACAAGAAGGAGACTCAGGTAAGCTTCCGGAGTTACTCAAGAAATTAAGTACTGAACAGGGTCAGAGCATCGTCAGGATCAGATCAGATCGGGGAACTGAGTTTATTAACTCAATTATAACTGATTTTTAACTGACCTTGGTATTGCTCATGAGACTTCTGCAGCCAGGACCCCTCAGCAGAATGGGGTAGCTGAAAGAAGGAACTGGACCCTGAAGGAAGCTGCCCGGACCATGTTGGCTGAGTCAGGACTGCCCAAGAAGTACTGGGCTGAAGAAATCAACACTACTTGCTACACTCAGAACCGATCTATGGTGAACAAACAACATGCTCAGACACCTTATGAAACTTGGAACAAAAGAAATCCTCGCATCTTCTATTTCTATATTTTTGGGTGTAAGTGTTTCATCCTGAACAATGTGAAAGACCAGCTTAAAGCCTTTGATAGCAAGTCTGATGAGGGAGTTTTCTTAGGATACTCCTCAGTCAGCAAAGCTTTTAGGGTGTATAACTGTCGGACCCTTTGTGTGGAGGAAACACCTCATGTTGTGTTTGATGAGACTGCATCAGTGCGTAGAAAACAAGTTCCTAGTCCTGACGCTGAGGGGGTTACCAAGAGAGTGACAAGACTGAGCCTGAAAAATCCTGAGTTCAAGGTCAACTCCGTGGATGCTCCCAAGGGATGGGATGATGATGACGATCAGGATGGACCTCAGGCCAACCCTCAGCAAGCACCAGCCTCGGAGAATGTTGAGTCTCAGACGGAGGCACAGACTCAACCTGAGGTACGTACTGTCGGTGATGATGCTTCTGCACCTGAGACAGTTACTGAGTCCAACTCTGTAGGGGGAACCAATGTCCCTGATATTGGCCAACCCTCAGGAAATGGCTCAGTATCCCCTGTTCTTGCTCATTCTGCTTCTCTGCCTATTATTGTCGAAACTAACATTTCAGGTTCAGGTGAGGGAACGTCAGAAGCTCCCAGTGCAGCCGTCAGCAGGAGGCGGTGGCTAGATGATCACTCATTGGCTTACATCATTGGTGATGTCAATGAGGGGGTCAGGACAAGGTTGTCCTTTGGTGAAATTGCTATGTTTTGCTGCTTCCTGAGTGATCAGGAACCAAATAGCATAGAAGAAGCTCTCGCTGACCCCAACTGGATCCTAGTCACGCAGGATGAGCTCAATCAGTTTGAGCGAAATCAGGTTTGGGAGTTAGTTGAGAGACCTAGGCGTCAACATGTAATTGGCACCAAGTGGGTCTTCAAGAACAAGAGGGATGAGAAGAATGTTGTCGTCAGAAATAAGGCCAGACAAGTGACAAAGGGTTACTCTCAGGCTGAAGGAATCGACTATGATGAGACCTTTTCTCCGGTGGCAATATTTGAGGCAATCAGGATGTTTTTAGCATATGCAACATTCAAGAAGTTCAAAGTGTATCAGATGGACGTGAAGAGTGCTTTCCTTAATGGTGTACTGAACGAGAAAGTTTATGTTGAGAACCCTCCAGGGTTCGAAATCGGTGACAAGGTATATCACCTGAAGAAAGCTCTTTATGTCCTGAAGTAAGCCCCCAGGGCTTGGTATAATACACTCTCCCAGTTCCTGATAGACCACGGGTTCGTGAAAGGAACAGTGGACAGGACCCTCTTCAGGATATCCGAAGGGGAGGGCATTCTCTTGGTTCAGATTTATGTGGATGACATAATATTTGGATCTCCTAATCTGAAGCTTTGTGAGAAATTCTCCAAGCTGATGACTGGGAAATTTAAGATGTCAATGATGGGTGAAATGAACTTCTTCTTAGGTCTTCAGGTTAGGCAATCTGACTCTGGAATCTTCATAAATCAGTCCAAGTATGCGAGGGACTTGATTCAGAAGTTTGGAGTTCAGACCAGCAAAGTCTCACGGATTCCCATGAACACAAATGAGAAGCTGGATCCTGACAAGGATGGGACCTCAGTGAATCAGACTAAATATAGGGTACTGATTGGATCCTTATTGTATCTGACTGCAAGTCGTCGTGACATCACCTATGCAGTCGGAATTTGTGCAAGGTATCAGTCTGATCCGAAGAAAAGTCATCTAGAGAGTGCCAAAAAGATACTGAAATACCTGAAGGGTACAGTCAACTTAGGACTTTGGTATCCCTCTGATGACAACCTAGAACTGACTGGCTATTCTGATGCTGATTATGGAGGTTGTAGGCTTGATAGGAAATCAACTACAGACACATGTCAGTTTCTAGGGAGTAAACTGATCTCTTGGTTTTCTAA
>JAPKLY010001508.1:0-42237 GCA_026898435.1 Prunella vulgaris | reverse complement strand
CTAGATGGGAGGTAACCCATCCTTAAAAAATGTTGCTTGTTTTGTTGTTTGCTTGGTAGTTAGATATTTTGTTTGCTAGTTGTTTTAATGAAGGAATTTGAAGCTTAGGGATGTGTTTTGGATTTCTTGAACATTGATATGAGGTAGTGTATTCTATTATCTTGGTTGGTGCATGTGATTTATACTAGTTTGGGGGTGTCGCCTCTTGTATATATGGTGATTTCTTGGCTTACTTCAGCTTATATATGCTTTATTGTTCACTGATTCTTTGCAAATCCTATTTTCATCACTCTTTTCCAAACTTTTAGGATCCTTGATCCGAAAAAGTTTGGGGGTGTGTTCGTTCTTCAAATTGAAGATTTGCAGTGACATTTGTGCGCTCTAGAAGGATGTGTTGAGGAGAATTCTTTTCCTACTCGGCCAAGAAGGACATTTTCGTGTAAGTGACAAGTTGCTCTCCTATTCTTAATCCCAACTCATGGTACATCTTTACACTTCTCTCCCTATTTGCTTTTATTTTCTAGATTTTGTTGCAAGATTTTTAGTTCGCTATTTGAGCTTAAGTGTTGATTCTTGTGGTATTGTGCTTTGATTGGTGCATTGCATGATCTTTTCTCCACTCTTTGCCAAACTTTTTAGACCCTTGGTCCAAAAAAGTTTGGGGGGTGTCTTCGTTTCGCAAATCTCATTGCAATGCTATGTTTAGGATGATTCTAGTGCTTTCTTGATGTTTTAGACCTTATGCTTATGTTGATGCTTCGTTTTTGCTTGATTGATTGCCATGATGTTGCTAGTTGAGAGCTATGTTGCATGAGATATGCTTATGATTGTGTGGATGATGTAGATAGTGCATAGTTAAGCGTAGTGTGTATATTGCTTAATTCATTTTTTGTCTATAGAGTAGTTGATTCTTTGATGCTTGATACATGATTGATGTGTACATTTTTTATATGATATGAGTCTTGATCACCCTATCCGTGAGTTTTGAGCCTATTGTGCCCGTTTCAATCTTGAACAGATGACATTTGTTTGATGTGAGATCCACATGGTGCATTTCCACTCTAGAACTTGATTTGAGTCTTGTTTGAGATCACATTTTGTAATGAGTTGTCAAAAATGATTTGAGGCCATCTTTGATTTTATATGAGTCACTTAGCCAAATTATCCATACCATGATGTTGATTCCATAGTTAGCCATTTTGTGCCTTTGACCTTTTCTTTGGCAACCTATGATTGTAGCTTGATTATCCTTCATTTTGAGCCTTATTTTCCCTATTACTAGTGGAACTTATATGAGGATATGAGGGTTACATGTGTTTTGAAAACAAGCTTGGTGGATGAGATGGTGAAGAAAATTGAAAGAAATAAAAGATGAAGATGTAAAAAAAAGTGGAAGTTGTGTTGAATGAAAAGATGTGAAGAAGAGCTTATGTTCCTAATGTGTTGGTAATGTGATGCAAAAATCGCAAAAGAAATGAAGTGGAAAAATTCTTGAAAGGAAGAAGTGTGAAAAGAAGTGTTATGTGCTTGAAATGGTGTTGCAACTTGATCACTTGCAACCTATATTGGGAAGAGTAGAGATATTCTAGCAAGGAATCTTGACCTCTTGCTCCACTAGTATGATAGTCACTTCTATCCAAAAATATCCCACCCTTACCAAAGAGCCAACACTACAACCAAATAAAAAGTCCTCTTTGATTTGATGATGAGTTACTTGTGAGTGGTGGAGAATTTGAGACTTTTATCAAGCCTATGGTAGTGGATGTACTATGTGTGATGTTGAGTGAACCTCATACACTTGAGAGCTTGAGTGATACACTATCTATTGAGGATTTTGACTCATTGATTTAATCTTGTGTGCATTGATGTTATGTAAATGGTTGATGAGATGATACTACAGTGATAGATTGCATGGTATTAGGTGATGTATATATGGCATTTGACTTGTGCTTGATGCTTCATTGATACAATTATTACCCTATCTTATCTCTTCGTTGCTCGAGGATGAGCAACAATCTATGTAGGATCGGCTGCGTTGAGTAGAACTGATGTACTATCCTCACAAACCAACATGGGTCTTTTCTAGCGTGCTTATGTCCTCACTCGCACGCACCCTGAAAACTTCCCAGAGGGTCACCCATCATGAAATTGCTCCAAGCCAAGCACGCTTAACTTTAGAGTTCTTTCACAATGGGCACCAGAAAAGAAGATGCACCTTGTTGGTATGAGTAGTACAATCAATTCCTTTAAACCCAATATCTAGCTTCAGCGCCACGGGCTGCACGCAACTATGCCTTTAATCGAGCGAACGAGTGGACTTGAGCGCAGCTCGCCTCCAAGGCAGGGACTGCTAGGATTTCTCCCAACAATCCCCCCCCTAGCAGTAGCCTGACTTGAAGCCAAACATACCACTATTTGTGCCATGGGGGACTCGAACCCGTGACCTGTGCTCTGATACCAATTGTAGGATCGGCTGCGTTGAGTAGAATTGATGTACTATCCTCGCAAACCAACACGGGTCTTTTCTAGCGTGCTTATGTCCTCACTCGCAAGCACCCTGAAAACTTCCCAGAGGGTCACCCATCATGAAATTGTTCCAAGCCAAGCACGCTTAACTTTAGAGTTCTTTCACAATGGGCACCAGAAAAGAAGATGCACCTTGTTGGTATGAGTAGTACAATCAATTCCTTTAAACCCAATATCTAGCTTCAGCGCCACGGGCGGCACGCAACTATGCCTTCAATCGAGCGAACGAGTGGACTTGAGCGTACCTCGCCTCCAAGGCAGGGACTGCTAGGATTTCTCCCAACAATCTAGTTTGGGGGTATGATTAGGGTCATAATTACATCTTTTTGCATCCATTTTTATATGGTTTTGATGTGCTTATGTTCATATTTGACCCTAAAATGATATACTTTGTGCATTTACCCCTTTTTGGCTAGAAAGTTGTGTTTTGTAGTGAAAACGAGCAAAATCGGCAAGAGATGAGCAAGTTCGTAAAAGTTTAGAAATTGTGAGTTGATCCAATGGAGGCAAATGATATACCATGTCTTGGGGTTCGAAGAGAGGGTCGCAACGCAAAAAGAATCGAGTCAGTCGGAGCTCCAGAACTCAAGATATGAAGAAAACAAGAAGTCGAGGATCGACCAGCAGCACGGGATCGTGTGACCACAAGCTTCGATTCGTGCAAGACCTCTCTGGTTCGTGTGATCAAGGGCTGCACGAATTGGACCACACGAATCGATTCACGTGGCCACTATAGAGCATTCGTGTGATGCCCCGGACTGACCCATTTTCGAGGGCTGTTTCGTCTTTTCACGCGTTTAATGAAGCGCATTTTGGACCAAGCATTGTGGGCACTATAAATACCTCAAGGATCAGATTCTCAAGGATCATCTTCATTATTCCAAGTTCTTAGATTAGTTTAGAGAGAGAATTAGGTAGTTACTTAGTGGGTTCTTAGTTAGATTCAATCTTCTTTCTTCCATAACTTTTGATCCAACCATTTGATCTTTAATCCGTTTGTTCCATTATCTTAGTCTCGTTATTAGCTTCAATTCTACGGTTCGATTTATGTTTTCAAGCTTTGGATCAAGAGTTGGCATTTTGGAGGTTTGTAGATTGTATTCAATTTCTTCACCTATGGTAAGATTTCCTTTAATTCTCTTGTTTTAGTTAATATTCATGATGATTCCAAAGTTAATTGTTGTTTTGTTCTATCAATCTGCCATGGGCTTAATATCCTTGTTGCATGGTTGTATGAATACTATGGTGAATTTAGTTCTTGTTAATCCTATGCATGAATTAGTGATCTTGTTGGATTAGTTCTCTTATTAATGACTTGTATGAATGCTTGAGATGTTTTATTGGATTGTATGGCTTATATGCTTTAGCAATGAAATGAGAATTGAGCTATAATAACTTTATGCATGCCAAGTGTTTGATATATTGCTTGTGTGACCAATGAGAATTGCATATTAGCTTAGACCTCTTAATTGGAGTGTTGGAAGTCGTAGAGAGATCTAGACATCCAATAGAGCCCTTACATTGTGTTGTAGAGAGATCTAGACAACAGTTGTCTTGATTAATACACCAAGAGATCTTTTGCATGCTTGGATGGATAGGATTCTAGAGGAACCATAGTAGGATTACTTCCATGTACACTTCACACTTGCTCACTTCTTTGAGGTGATAGTTAGGATTTACTATTCTTGCTTGATTAGTAGATAGAATCCATGATTGTTTTCTTGCTTTCCTAGCTATTAGTCTTTGTAGACGTTCAATACTAGCTTGATATCGCATCATTTCCCTGTGTTCGATATTTAACTTGGTTAACTTGCCACTACAACAACGACCACGTTCACTTGCGTGGAAATCACGATTTTGGCAAACACTAGTTGCTCAAGGCTACTGTCAATCTGAAGACTTAGATTTTGATGAATCATTTGCCCCAATTGCAAGATTAGAAGCTATAAGAATATTTCTAGCCTATGCTGCACATATGAACTTTACAGTCTTTCAAATGGATGTAAAGAGTGCACTTCTCAATGGTTTACTCTCAGAAGAAGTTTATGTTGAACAACCACCAGGATTTGAGGAATCTACAGCTGAAGACCTGGCTTATAAGCTTACAAAAGCCCTTCATGGACTTAAACAAGCACCAAGAGCATGGTATGATACCCTATGTGATCATCTGATAAAAAATGGATTCAAAAAGGGTATGGTTGACAAAACCTTATTCAGATTACAACATAGAGATGATATATTGCTTGTGCAAATCTATGTTGATGACATAATCTTTGGCTCAACCAATGAAGAATTATGCAGAGAGTTCTCTAAGCTCATGACTGAGAAATTTGAAATGAGCATGATGGGAAATCTGAATTTCTTTTTGGGATTACAAGTAAAGCAAATGAGAGATGGAATTTTCATCAATCAGGCTAAATACACTCAAGAGCTTATAAAAAGATTTGGAATGGACAGTTCTAGGCCTACCAATATACCTATGACACCTTCTGTGAGTCTTGACAAAGATGAGAATGGCAAAGTGTTGATGTAACCAAATATAGGAGGCTAATTGGATCATTGCTATACCTTACAGCTAGCAGACGTGATAACATGTTTGTAGTAGGTGTATGTTCTAGATTCCAAGTGAATCCTAAGGAATCACACTTAAATATTGTAAAGAAGATCATCAAGTATGTCAAATCCACACAAAATCTAGGATTATGGTATCCTAAAGAAGGAGGAATTGAACTCATTGGGTACACTGACTCAGATTTTGAAGGCTGCAAGATTGATAGGAAGAGTACTAGTGGGATTTGTCAATTCCTAGGTGAAAGGTTGGTGGCATGGCACAGTAAAATGCATAATTCAATTGCTCTTTCTACAACTGAGGCAGAATACATTGCTGCTGGAAGTTGTTCTGCACAGATCTTATGAATGCAATATCAATTACAAGACTATGGGATTGATGCAAGAGAAATAATTATATTTTGTGACAATACAAGTGCTATTGCTATCACACAGAATCCAGTTTTACACTCTAGATCAAAACACATAGATGTAAGGCATCATTTCATAAGAGATCATGTTGAAAGAAAGGATGTGAAATTAACAAAGACTCATACTGATTTGAATCTTGCTGATATTTTCACTAAACCTTTGTGTGAATCAAGATTTTCAATCTTGAGAGGCAATCTGGGAATGTTAGAATTGTAAGAACACTCTGTGAAAATCACTAAATTGCAAAGACAAACCCAGAAAATTGGAAATTCAGTAAAAAGGAAAATTGCAGCTGCAAAGTCACTCAACTGCAGAGTTGGTAACTCTACTGCTGTAGACTTAGTTCTGAACTGCAAATTCCTTGCCAACTGAAGATTTTCCAAATTCTATGATTTTCAACTGCAAACATAGGGAATTTACAGTACTTTGTACCATTCTGCAAATTAAATGGAGCACTACAAATTCTGAAACGTTTGTACAAAGTTACAGATATTTTGTATTTATTCAACATTTTAATTAATAAAATGTTTGAGTACTTGTAACATTTTAAATGGAATTAAATTCTATGTCAGTTAGATTTTGGACAAATTTAATTATAAATTTTGGTCCAGAATTCAAAAACTCATAAATTTTAGGTCAAAGACCGTTATACCCCTGTTTTTTATGACTGTTGAAGGAAAGGTATTTAAAGGACCCTTCATCCTTTTTATATCCTACTTTATCATTTGAACCTCCTGAAACCTTAAACACTTCCCATCCCTTACTCATTGAAACCAAAACATCATGTCAATGAAAGTTATATTTGGAGCTCTCTTTGACTTCGATGAATTACTGAAGAAGCATCCCACTGATGCTATGGAAGAAGTTGTTAGACACATAGTGAATCAAGGGATTCATTATTGTCTCACCCATAACCCTGGAGCATATGATGATAAAATAGTGCATGAGTTTTATCAAAATGCAGAAGCCAACGTGGAAAGAAAGACTCTATCAGCGAAGCTACAAGAAAGGACTGTCAATATTACAGCTGGTGATATTTGCAAAGCACTTGTAACGCCCAGCATAATTGGATTCAAGTTATAGTTTATAAGTCGTCATTTGAAGTTTTAAGGTTAAGTTGCGTGTAGGAATTAAATATTGTGCTTTAGTTCTTTAAATTTTTCACGAGCCTTAAGTATTAATTTTATGATGATTAAGTTAGTAAAGATGATTTGAGTGTTTGGGAATTAAGATTAAGTTCTTGATAATTCATTTTGGGGTTTAGTATGTGAATTAAAAGTTAGAGAGCCAAATTAAGATATGACCCAATTAAGTATTTCATAAGGATTAAGAGGATTTAACTTGATTGGTTATTAAGTGTTATAATTGGATTGAGAAAATTAGGATTTATTAAGTACCAATTTATTAAGGGTATAGAAGTAATTTAGTGAGTTTGTTATTTAGAGATAAGAATGAATTTATATGGGATCTCGATTAGATTTTATATGATCAGGTTTTAGATCAAGAAAATATTCAAGGTTTAGATTTCCAAGAAATTATTATCAGAATTATTTTATTAGTCAAACATTTGGACTTTAAGCGAAGAAATAATGTTAGGACTTTGAGGTATTACTCTCAAGGGATAAAGGTGCATGTTGCAAAGTTAGATTTTATTGTCGGATATGTAAGGAGTTAAGTTGAGATTTTAGTGCTAGGTGTTAAATGTTACTTGCAAAAGTTAGGAGTATTATTATTTGTGGACAAGAGTAATATTTATTTAAGGATTAATTCAATTACTAAGTTAAGGTATTAATATTGGGATTAATTTATTAAGTATAAGATTTATTTATTGAGATAAGTAATATTGACAAGAATAAGGATTAGTATTTTTATTAAGGAGAAGTAGCATTAGATTTCTCTAGAAGATATTTACTTGGAGGATAATTAAGCTGATGCGGCAAGTTAAGGGTAGACTTAGTCCACTAGAAGAAGTAGTCGGTCACCTTGTGAAGAGTGCCGTTTGTAGGCACATATTCTTAGAGAGTTAGTTTTTAGTCCTTTAAATTCTTAAGCTTGAGTTTTATTCTATTCTCTTGCATAGTATTTTTAGTTAAACCAATTTGTGTCAATTGGACTCCTAGACAAGGACTGCGTTTCGAATTATTAAGAGCAAGGGAGAGAGGAATTATTGTTGAGGTTATAGTATTAGTCCTCTAAGAATATTATTTCCTTAAGTATTAATTCATTAAGGGTATGTTAGTAATTGAGGAATTAATTTTAGGGGTTTGACTTTATGAGGTTTTGACCAAGAATAGGATTAAGAATAATACTTGAGATAATACTAGTATTATTTTCGAAAAAATAAGGTCTTAATACTAGAGGGAATTTTCAAAAATAGTATTAAGAATTAGAGTTGGAAATATCTTTATTATTTATGGAAAGAAGTCATATTTTCGTATGCAAGAAAAATACTTACTTGAAGGTTAAGAATCAAGAGAATAAGAGTTGATAAGGATTTATTATTTTTGGAAATAACATGTCAAGTTTGGTACAAGAGAATCATCAAGATTTTGGGCCAATTTCCTTTCCTTTTCTTCATAAATTTCGTCCAAACCCTTTGTAGGAACCCTACAAGACTTTTAGTCCTTATAAATAGATGATCAAGGATCACTTCTTAACCCTTAGACACCCCAAAATTCGTCCAGCCCTATAGCCACCCAAAAATCGACACTTTCATGAAGATATGGGACCAGATTTTGGGCAGCAACTTAAGCTAGAGAGATAGCAAGTTTCGGCAGCCACACTTAGAGGAAGAGAAGTGGGATTTCAAGCAAGGATTTAGCAAGCCAACGTACAACACATCTCTAATTTTCAAGTCAAGAAAAGGTTAGGGAATTAACGGTGAAAAGTGGTAACATACGGGTTCAGGTTATAAATTTTAGTTAATGGGTTTTGTTATTTTACATGCTTTATGAGATGATACTAGTCGTAAAGTGACTACGTATCTAAATGTTTATGAGGGATGATAGGCGTAAAGTGGCTATGCATCAATAGCCGTAAAGTGGCTATGCATCAAGAGCCGTAAAGTGGCTATGTTTCAATGGCCGTAAAGTGGCAAAAGTAAAAGGTTAGGTGATAGCCGTAAAGTGGCTATGCATCAAAAGCCGTAAAGAGGCTATGTATCAATTGCCGTAAAGTGTCAAAAGTAAAAGGTTAAGTGTGTTTGATTACATTTCTCATGTCTTTAATTTATGTATTGAACTTGTATATTTTTCCTCACGGAGTGATTTCGATTACTTACCCTTTCACCGAATAAATATTTCAGATTTTTCATGAGTAAAGGCTACGAGATTGGTGATGCGGAGGAAGGTGGATGTGATGCGAGTAAAAGGAAGATAAAGGACGAAGTTTAAAAAAAAACAAGTAGGATTTATATTTTTATGATTTCATGTTTTCCTATGATTCGGCACTATTGAGTATTTCCACATGTTGGACGTTTGCATGTTTTATTCCGTTGAGTGCATGGACACGTAGATGATTGAATTAGGATTTCTATGGTTTGATTGAATCATAGGACTTTTATTATGCATTTTTATGAGGTATTATGTTATTATGATTATGTGTTAAATTGCATGAATATTAGGATTAAGTTGATGAATATTTTTATGAAGATATAGGCTGTTGGACGAATTTTATTGAGTGTGATTATGTGTTGAATTTATGTGATTAATTGTCCTAAAGAATTAGTTATTGTCCTTAGATTTGCATGCTCGATAAGTCATGATTTATAACACCAAAAATTTTGAAATTTTACCAGCTTTATTTCCATAAAGTATTATGCATGTTGACTAATTTTCGTGGGTTTTTACATAGTAGAAGTCGAGGAATTAATTTTAGTACTTTATGTGATTCTAGTCCTCAAATTTCTATGTTTTAAAAATACCAATTTCATGCCCAGCTATATTTCAAAATTTTGGCAGTTTATTAGCCATAAAATATTAAGTTATTTTGGTCTTAAAACCTTGAGTAAATTCGTTTTAAGGTTACAACTTTAAATTAGTCCTTTAACTTTATTCTACGAGCTTTTCATGCGTTTTAAAAAGGGATTTTCGTGGCAAGTGTTTATAATATGTTTAGTATGATTTATTTGAGTATTTAGAGGTCTTAGATGGTTTGCAAGATAATAGTATTAGAGAAAATGGATTTGGTATTAGTTAGTGGACTGTTTTCATACACACCCTGTTTTGATGAGTACACCTTGACTATTTTCGAAATATTCCTGCAGCTGCTGTTCCACGAAATTTATTTGTGATATTATATGATTTAATTGATTTCCTTTATGTTATATGATATTAGAATAAGTTAGTTTCACATGTGAATTATGTTAATTATATTTGAAGTGATATTATATGATTTCTATGATTGTTTTGAATGAGCCATGTATTTTGAAAGTATGATTTATTTATTAGAATTATATTAATCTGATTTAGTTCAAAAAGGTTTTTAAAAGAAAAGAAATATTATTCAAAGCATGTTAGTTCACGTCCTAAAAGATATTTTCCAAATTATTAATTATAAGTAAGACTTCCGCTCACTACAAGAAAAAATGGATACGACAACAGTGGAAACCCGTTGTCTTTCTATAAAATACGCCGTTGTAGAAGCTCCTGTTGTAGTAAGTATCAAGTTTAGACAACGGTTAATGGACCATTGTCTTTTAATTGTTACTACAACGGTTATTAACTGTTGTCTATACATATAAAATATGTTGTTGTAGCATGTGCATATCCTTATTTGTAACTATAGACAACGGTTATGAGTCGTTGTCTTTTATTTGTTACTACAACAATTATTAATTGTTGTCAATACATATGAAATATGTTGTTGTAGCATGTTCATATCCTTATTTGTGACTATAGACAATGGCTGTGAGCCGTTGTCTTTGTAAAATAAATAATAATAATTTCGTGGGTCAGACCCATAGGCTGAACCGATCCGGGTCTGACCCGCACGAATATCAGCCTCCCTTTGCGTGAGAGGGGGTTTGAACCTGTGACCTCTTGTATATGTGAATGAGTGTCTTGCCATTTGGGCAAGTGGTATTTCTTGTTCAATATTTCATTATGAATATATATATACGATATATATTTTTTATTTTAACTAAGTGTTATATATTTATTTTATTATTATTATATTATGTAATTATAATAATCTAAAATTATATATTTTAATTATGTAATACTTGTTGTTGATAGAATTTACTGATTGTGTTTGTTTATATGGCTTTACAACGAATTAATTCTACCAAACAATAATCTTATGATTATGTGTTCTTGGGGAGGGAGAGAAGAGAGTTTAGAGAGAGAAATATTGTAGTAGGCACTGTATTGATTTTCAGAATTGTGTGAATAGTACAAGAGAGGTCTTATTTATAGGTGTGTGAGTGTGAGACGGCACCTTACGAGCCTATGTGGCTTCCGGTGTTGACGAGGGTTCCTTACCCTCATCTCGATCTCTCACACTGTTTCCCTTATCATGCCTCGTCCTACTACTATGCCTTAGACTAGATGGGCCTCATTAAAAACCTCGCCGTAAACCACCCTTGTGGATAAACCGGACGGAGGGAAAAAGAGCGCGCCATCGGGGTCCTATTGACTAACATGTGAGCTCATGGGCGAGCTCACAGGCGAGCTTCGGTGGGTCGGGCGAGCTCTAGGGTGAGCTCCCGAGCCTTGACCAGATTCCAGAGTATCGCGCAGTGATGTACCACAGTCGGGCGAGCTCTGGTGTACCCACAAAGGGGCGAGCTCTGGACCTTCTCCAGCTCGGATGGGCTCTGGAGACCTGGCAAACCTTGGGGATTATTTCTGAAACCGACGTATTAGTTCGCCATATCAACATTTGCCCCCCAGCTCGCGCGCATCATGACTTTATCCCATGTGTGGGCGAGCTGGAGAACTTGAAGTCTGGCAAACTATTTCCGGGGGTGTCGAACTAATAGGCGAGCTGCGCCTCGGAGGTCGCCTCGGCCGACACGATGCGGGATCTCAAGCGTCACGCAAGTCTCTTGGTGTCTCGATTCCCGCCCACAATAATGATAACTTTTCAAATTCTTTGCAAAAAGGTCCCTGATCTTTCGAGAATTTCGAGCTCGCGCCCAGCCTCTATAAATAGGCGGAAATGAGGAATTTCCTCACTTCTCAGAGCACATTTCTGGAGAACATTCCTCTGCTTCAGACGTGTCCCCGAGCATCTCCTAAGGTAGAAACCCGGATTTCCCTTCTCTTCCTTCTTGTTTCTCGTTTCCGGATGCCCACATTATGTCTGAGAACTCTTCAAGTCGAACCCCTCCGAATCGCGATTTGGGGAAAGAACAAATGACCGATGACCTTCCAAACCCCCGAGTAGCACATGTGGTCCTCTCTTTGAGCTCTGGGGCGAGGTCTGAAACCTTCCCGGACAGTAGCGAGCTCTTGGGGTCAGTTCGCTCTGACTCCAGCGAGCAAGCTACTAGTTCCGGTGAGGAATCGCCCTTCCGTGAACTCTGGGATTACTCAGAGCGAGCTCACGGAGGGGATGCGGCCCCCATTGAGGAGGAGGCCGCCGAGGTTGGGGCCCGGGAGGAGGTCGCCGAGGTTGGGCCTGGCGACCTTGCTGGCGAGCTGGCCCGTGAGGTCGACGAGGAGGTTTGCGAGGATATGGGGACGGAGGTCACTTATGAATACCTCCGTTTCATCGACTTTCCCTTTCCTAAGCTCCCTGAACATCAAGTCTCTACCGAGGTCGTGAATGAGTTCGACTGGGGCGAATATGTGAGAACTCACGGGGCGAGCTTCCCCCTACCCCGGCGAGCTCCGATTCGAAAAGCCGCTGGCAAGTCTGATCTTAAGGCCAACGGGGTGGAGAGCATCATGAGCGAGTTCGCCCTTCCGGATATTCGGAGGCGGTTCCGTATCCCACTGGACATTTTTATGTATCCTACTGAGGAGAAAGAGTGAGCCGACCTCCCCCCTGCCGGGCTCACAGCCATGAATTATCACACCTTGAAGGCTGGGCTCACCCTTCCCCTCCACCCTATAATCGGGCAATTTTTGGCGCACACGGGCCTCGCCATTACCCAACTCACTCCGAATGCATGGAGCAATTTGTTGGCCACCCTTACTGTCTTCGGCCTCGAGGGCTATGAAAACCGGCTGAGCACGGCGGAGATTAACGAGCTCTTCATCGTGATCAGACAAGTGAGGGAGGGGAAGGGATATTATTCATTACAAGCTCACCCGGGGGTAAATTTTTAGGCGACCTGCCCAACAAAATCTGGGACTGGAAGGAGTAGTTCTTTTTCATCGGGGGGGATTGGCGAGCTTCCAACGGCCGCGGGGGGCGCATTCCCACCCCCGAGACCTACGGGGAGGCGAGCTGTAGGTGGCGTACCTTAGTGTGTGTGCGTCGGATTAGATTACTGATCTAATCTATCTTTTTGCAGGTTTGAAGCACCACAAGTCGAGCCGGGGGAAATCGGAGACTTCGATTGGCTTTGAGTTCGTGCGGACGGTGTGTTGCTTGAGGGAGAAGAAGGATCGCGAGATCGAACACTTGTGCCAACACCACTGCCGCAGGCTCGCCGGCCTCATCACTTCACCACACCACCTCGTTGCTCAAGGTTTTGCACTTCTCCATTTTGAAGTTCTGCCAGCTCGCTACCCCGTATAGTGAGGTCGCCTGACCTACTTGATCATTTTGTGCAGGTGCAGGTCCTACTGCCGAGCTTTCGCCCATTGAAGTTCCTGAGGCCTACCATTTCCTAGCTCGGCAGCTTAGGATGGGTAAACCTCGCCCGGGGAGAGAAGGCATCCCCTCCTGGGTGGTCCTGGATGCCACGAAAAAGCTCGAGCTCGCCAAGGCCGTTGATAAGGCCGGGGGTTCGGGCTTGCAAAGGACCTCGGCGCCTCCCCAGGTGAAAGAGAAGGTTGCTGCTGCCAAGAGGGGAGCGGGCCGAGGTTTGGATTCTGAACGGGGTGCCCAACCCCCTCCACCTCAGCAGACGAGGTGAGCTCTCCACCGCGGGGATGGCTCGCGGGTGGGCGAGGAAGAGACCCGCCCCGCAAAACGAGCTAGGGCCGAGGGCGGTTCCGGATCAACCCCAGCAGGGTCAGGGTTTGCCCTTGCTGCCCAATCTTCTCAGGCGCCCCCAACTCCTCAGAGTGGGACCTCGCCGCCTCCCTACGGGGTCCCTATTCGGGATGATACCCTGCTTGGGCTCAACCCCGATAGGTTTGGGTAAGTGGGCGACCTCTTTGAAGTTGGAAGCCTTTGTAACTTCTATGATTTTTGCTATGATTTTTGCTAACTGATTTGAGTATTGTGTAGGTATACTCCCGCCGAGTTCCCGCAGCGACCTGAATCTCTCCATATCGCTGAGCGGTGTAGGGCCCTGAGCTCATCGAGGGACCTTCCTGATGGGGCGGCTCGCCGGGTTTTTACTGAGGCCCCTAAGTACCTCTCCGCCTCAGAGCTCGGCATGATCGAGAGGCAGAAGCCTGCCGACAAGGTGAGGCTGGCGATACACTACGCCTGTGCGGCAATGGCGGCGGCCCAGCTCATCGGCAATGATGTCTCCGCCGCTGATAGAGCTCGCCTTGATGCGAAGAGGGTGCTGACCAAGGTGGGCGACGAGCGAAAGAAGGCCCTCGAGGAGCTGGCGAGGGCAGAGACCAAGGCAAAAGCCTCACTGGAGGCGGAGCGGCTTGCTATTAGAAAAGCAGAAAAACTTCAGGCCGACCTCCGCCAACAACAGGCCGAGCTGGATGAAGCTCGCCGGACACTTGCTGCTCGGGAAGAGAAGCTCGCCCTGACCCGTGTTGAGGTAGGGCTCCTCCGTGATCAGAGCCGAGGGAACTCGGAGGAGTGCCAGAAGCTGCGGGAAGAGGTTGCTGCCAAGGCTTTGGAGATCGCCGAGCTCAAGAGCTGTTCTAACACCGCCATCACTCCTGAGGCACTTGAGCTCGCCGAGGTGGTCGCCACCGACAAGGGCTTCGTTCTCTGCTTCGCTGAGGTGATCCACTCCTTCCAATGGGCGCGGATTAATAATGACAGTGAGTGGGAAGCCCTCGTCAGCGAGTTTGAGGATTGCTTGGAGAAGTTCTCGATCCCCCCAGGCACGGAGCTGAATATTGGAGATCTCGCGGGCTACGAGATCAATCTTGATGCTGCTCGTCAAAAGTTCAACATTATCCAGACGAAGCAGGTCTTGACTGCCGATCTCGCCCAAGAGACTGAAGGTGCTGAGGGGGATGCTGGGGGTGAGGCCCCCCGCCGACAATGGAGCAGATGCAGGAGGTCTACGGGGATGCGATGATAAACATCAGCGAGCTCGGCACATGCGGACTCTCCGGGAACATCACTTCTGATGCCGAGCTTGCCATGCCCATCCGCCAGGTCGCCCCCACTCCAGAGGTCGCCGACCCCGAGTCTTAGGCCCTCTTTACTATTGCTTTCTTAGTTTAGTTTTTATTTTCCAAGTTTTGGTAGGTCGTCGGGGGTTGCGGAGCTCGCCCAGAAGGAGCTCCATTTTTGTAGCCTTTGCTTTTTGCTCAAGTAGATTCAGCTCCCCGGGCACGTGCAGCTCGCCCAGAAGGAGCTTTTTGTAGTTCAAAGATGGCCAGCTGGTCGGCCTTTGTGGCCAGCACAGCTACTTATACTTAGGATTTTTTCAAGCATATTTTTTACTTGAAAATCTCTTAAGTATCCTTTTGAATATAAGCCGAGCATTTTTTGTCCAACTCTTTTCCTTTATGTATTTGCTCTTTTACGTTATAATTTTTTAAAATAACTCATTTTTGTTTATTTTTCTGGTACACAATTGTTCGTCTTATTCTACTTTGAGAAGCGAATCGTTCGTTTTACGTCACTTACGACTACGAATTGTACCTCTGTTCTGAGAGTGCGTATTCTTCATCTTACGCCACTTAGGGCCGCGAATCGTTCGTCTTAGACCACTTAGGGTGGCGAACTGCACTTCGATTGATTCACGTTGGGCCATTGGGTTTCATGAACCTTACCTCAGACGTTTCTTCGTCTTTTTTGCGAATTTTTCTAACTTATGGCAGTAGGTGCTTAGCAACCCTTTAAGAAGAGTACCTTTGCGACCTTGGGCACTTTGGCCTTTGCCTTCGAGCTATTTAATTACAACGCTTGGGACCTTGGTCCTTGCGCATTGCGGATTTTTGAGCATGTGGGCGAGCTACCAGGAGCAGTGGGCGACCTGGTGCAGCTCGCCTGATGGGAGAGCTGCGCAGGTCCAAACACTTGGGAATTTTTCTGAATTTTTACAGCAATGTAATTTACATCGGTTGCCATCTATATTTCTGATGCAAACCTTCGACTAGTCTATTATAGGATTCTAGTCTATTGGTAGAACTTTTTTAGATGTGCCGAGCTCCAGGTGTATGACGAAGCTTTGCCTTCTGCGTCTTCCAGATCATAGGTACCGTTTGGCCAGGCTGCAGTGACCCGGAATGGTCCTTCCCAGTTTGAACCGAATATACCGGGTGGGCCCATCAATTTCTTTTTTTAACACCAGGTCTCCGACCTTAAACTTTCGGTCTCGGACCTGAGAGTTGTAATATTTTTCCGCTCTGCGCTTGTAGGTGGCATTTTTTATTTCTGACGAAGCTCTGGTCTCTTCGATCAGATCTTTTTCTACTGCCAAGGCTTCATCATTCTTTTCTTCATCATACCCCACCACCTTCCAAGTCTTGTTCTGGACTTCTACCGGGACTACGACTTCAGTCCCGAAGGCTAGGGCAAACGGGGTCTCCCCGGTGCTGGCCCTATAGGAAGTTATATAAGACCATAGGACCTCCGGGAGTTCGTCTGCCTAGCTCCCCTTCTTTTCTACGAGGCGGAGCTTCAATATGTGTTTCAGGATCTTGTTCACCGCCTCGACTTGGTCGTTCGACTGGGGGTGATACGGAGTTGAGTAGTGCTTCTTGATGTTCCATGAACTGCAGAAGTCTCTCAACTTCTGTCCGTCGAACTGCCTTCCATTATCAGTGATGACCGACTGCGGGAGTCCAAACCTGCAGATCAGGTTTTTCTAAATGAAGCCGATCATCCTTTCTTGGGTTATGGTTGTGAGAGCTTCGGTGGAAATGGGCCGATCAAGTCGATACCCCATTTCGCGAAAGGCCATGGGCTGAAAACCGACTTAAGCTGGTTGGCTGGGGAGTGGATGTTAGGTGAGAAAAGTTGGCACTTTCGGCACCTTCGAGCGAAGCTGATGGCATCTTTGCGAAGAGTGGGCCAGTAGTAGCCCTGTCTGATAGTTTTATATGCCAATGCTTGCCCCCCAGCGTGACTTCCACAAATCCCTTCGTGAATTTCTTCTAACACTTCGGACCCCTGCTTCCTAGTTAGGCATTTGAGTAGAGGTAGAGAGAATCCACGTTTATAGAGTTGACCATCCAGCAGTGTATATCTGGCAGCTTGCTTTACTAACCGGCTAGCTTCCCAGGTGTCCACGGGGGTTGTTCCGTCTGTTAGGTATTTCTGGATTGGAGTGCACCAATCTTCACCACCTTCACTGTCCTCCTGCCCCCCGCTCGAGGTTTGATTTATCTTGTAGTCGAACGTCGGGGGGTTTTTTAGTGTGGTGATCACAACCTCTGTGAACTCGGCTTCGCCATTGCTGGTAGCTAGCCGGGCTACGGCGTCTGCTTGTGTGTTTTCTAGCCGCGGTATCTGATTGATGTAGGCTTCATAAACATCGAGATCAAGTGTGTAGCTATCTTTTGGTAGGTCATCATCTGCTGGTCTTTTGCCACATATTCCCCCCGGACTTGGGATATTATTAGCTGGGAATCTCCGAAAACTTGAATATTGGTTGCCCCCACAGCTAATGATAGCCTAAGTCCTGCTATCAACGCTTCTTACTCCGCCTCATTGTTGGTTGCTCGAAAGTCGAACCGAATTGCGGAGGTGAAGACTTGTCTGTCTGGACTGATCAGGACCACACCGGCGCCTGCTGCCATGCTAGTTGATGATCCGTCCACGTAGAGATGCCACGGAGCTATACGCCCCCTCGTCGGATCTTGTGGGAAAGTTAGCTCGACGATGAAGTCGGCCAGTGCTTGTCCCTTGATCGCTTTCGGGGTGCGTAGGTTATACCGTATTGGCTAATCTCCAGTGACCATTTCAGCAGGCGTCCAGCAGTGTCTGGGCACTGTAGTATTTGATGCAGTGGGAACGTTGTCAACACCTCTACCGGATGGTCAAAGAAGTATGGCCTCAATTTTCTAACACTCATCACCAGTGCATAAGCCAGCTTCTCTGTTGGGGTGTACGGCAACTCAGCTTCATGTAAGACTTGGCTCACGTAGTACACTGGTAGGTGTGTTTTCGCCTCTTCTCGGACCAGGACGGAGCTGATGGCCACCTCCGACGCGGCTAGGTACAGATACAACTTCTCTCCAGGTATTGGCTTCGACAGAACCTGTGTATCCGCCAGGTATGTTTTGATATCTTCGAAGGCTCGTTGGCATTCATTTGTCCAGACGAAGTGGTTTTTGAGGTGGAGCTTGTTGGCTTTGGCCGCCTCTTTGTACCTCCGTGTGTTTGCCTTAATTGCCTCGAAAAATGGATGATTTCGGTCACCGGACCTGGAGATGAATCTGTTCAGGGCTGCCATGCACCCTGTCAGCCTTTGAATTTTTTGGACGGAATCGGGTATACCCATCTCGATTATGCATTGGACCTGTGTTGGGTTGACCTCAATTCCCCGCTGGCTAACTAGGTGCCCCAGGAACTTCCCAGAGTGTACGCCGAAGCTGGTCTTTTTGGGGTTCAACTTCATGTTGTAGTGGCGCAGTATGTCGAAGGTCTGTTTCAGGTGGTCCAGGTGGTCCTCCTTTCTCAAACTCTTGACAACTAGGTCGTCCACGTACACCTCCATGGATTCGCCAATGTGTTGGTCGAACATTTTGTTCACCAATCTTTGGTAGGTAGCTCCGGCGTTGATGAGTCCGAACGACATCCTTTCCCAGCAATACATGTTCTTGTTAGTGTAGAACGCCGTGTATTCCTGGTCATCTGGGTGTAGAGCTATCTGGTGGTAGCCCGCAAAAGCATCCATGAATGTCATCATCTCATGGCCTGCAGTGCTGTCCACCAGTTGGTCAATGTGAGGTAGTGGGAAATTGTCCTTCGGGCATGCTTTGTTCAGGTCCGTGAAGTCAATGCAGAGTCTCCACGTCCCATTGTGTTTCTTTACCAGGACGGCGTTCGCGACCCACTGCGGACACATAGCTTCCTTGATGAGCTTGTTGTCTAACAACTTCTCCACCTCTACTGTTAGAGCTGCGTACTTGTCTGGTCCATACTTTCTTCGCTTTTGGCATACGGGTCTCCTCGTCGGATCTATGTTAAGTCTGTGGCAAGCATGTTCCAACGGGATTCCCGTCATGTCTTCGTGAGACCAGGCAAACACGACCAGATTGGCCATCAAGAAGAGCTCCATCCTCGACCGGTACGGTTCAGGTAACTCAGAATCGATGAAAAGTTCTAAGTCCCTTTCTGGGTCCACCGGGAGTGTCGTCAACTCTTCCATGGGGGTTGCTTTTCTCTTTTGACTTTTCCACCTCGGGTCACTGATGAACTCGTCCCACTCCCCTTGTGACATTTGTGCAGGCTCGTGGCCTATGCGTGGTTCGAGGTCATCGGGTTGGCTCTCAGCTTGGGCAAGCTCGTCAGCTGTAAACACCTCCGGTGGTCTGTCAGCTTGGGATGGTGTGGTGACTTGGGGAGTCGGGTCAACGTCCATTGGTGTTGGTTCTTGACCTCCTGCAGGTCCCCCACCTTGGGCCTCATCAGCTACCTCCATGGGGGTAGGTTGCTGTCCCTGCGCAGGTATCGACCCTTGCGCAGGTCTCAACACTTGGGTTTCTTTCAAGTCCTCCATTGGTGTCGGTTGTGTGTCTTGCACAGGTCCAGTGCCTTGGTTGATTTCTGTCAAATCGCCTACCTCCATCATCTCAGTTTCGACCGAGATGACGTCTAAGATGTTTAGCTCGTCTGCAGGAACCTGTACGTCCTCTTCGAGGATGTGGACTTGTGTAACAGACTTCTTGACCCGGCCATCTTTGATTTGGAGTAAACACTCTCGGGCCTTTTTCTGGTCACCTTTTAAGTTCCGGCACCTTTTGGAGTTGGGAATTTTAAACAGTAGTAGTAGGTCAAACACGCCGCTTTGAAATCATTAATAAAAGGGCGGCCAAGGAACCCGTTGTAGGAGGACTGCTGGTCGACAACTAGGAAATCTATGAGCCTAGTCAGTCTCCTTTCGGGGTCCTCAGCCGATACAAGTTGGACTCTCAACCTAACACTACCTAGGGGGACGGTTACAGCTTCTCCGAACCCCACTATCCTAGCATTGCTAGGTTCCAGATACGACTCAAAATCACCTAAGGCATCCAAGGTGGATTTGAAGAGAATGTTGGTGAATGCGCCGGTGTCTACAAGTAGCCTGTGAACTCGGACGTTCATGATGTTGGCGGTTATCACCAACGAGTCATTGTGGGGCATCAGTACCCCCTCCAGGTCCGCTGAAGAAAATGTCAGTTCGTCAGCAAGCTGTGAGATGGACCTGGGGCCGGAGCTGCCCTCCTGGACTTGGTTTATGGCCCAGATTTCGGCCTTCCTCTTTCTCCTGGATATGGAGGATCCCCCGTCCTGGAGACCTCCTGCAGCTCCGATCTCCTCCTCAAGAACCAAGAGTTCCCGAGTAGGCTCCATGTTTTGCTGAGGTTGGGGAGGTGCCCTCCGTCTGTGATGGGGACCAGGTTGGTCTGCTTCCTCCTCCTCGTCATCAGAGGTAGCCCTCCTCTCGAACCTCGGTCTCTTAGCTGGGGCCTTCTTCACGAACTCGGCCAATTTCCCCTCCTCGTAAAATTTCCAGAGTTGCTTGAGGAGGTCTCGACACTCGCTGGTGAAGTGGCCGATGGCCTGATGGTAGGCACAGAATTTGTTGGGATTGAGCTTCGTGCAGTCCTGGCGGATTAGGCCTCGGATCTTCCAGCATGGCCTTGCCTTTGACAGCAGTGAAGACGTGGTCGACGGAGACAGTGAGGACCTGGTTGAGCTTTTCTTTGAGCTCATCTCCCTCGCCAAAGGCCTTTAAGTTCCG
The DNA here is from genome assembly GCA_026898435.1 of Prunella vulgaris. NCBI lineage: Eukaryota > Viridiplantae > Streptophyta > Magnoliopsida > Lamiales > Lamiaceae > Prunella > Prunella vulgaris. Next base: position 21,575 of record JAPKLY010001508.1, on the reverse strand, counting down.
GGGGGCTTTGTAGGCGCCCCCGGACTTCTTCCAGTGGGGCTTCCTTTCCTCGTGGGCACCAACTTCTTTCAGTAGTGCCTCCTGCGTAGCCACAAACACCCCCGCCTTGTGGCGGAATTCGCTGTAAGTGTTGGGACATGCGAGGTGCATCTCCTTCCAGAGGTCGGTGCCCCTCCTGAGTCTGGCCATCGCTGCGACAACCTTGGTGTCTTCACACACCGGCTCGCCTTCTAGCAGAATTTTGTCGAACCTTTCCTGGTACTGCTGGTCGGTCTCGCTCTCGCCTTGGTGGATGTTGGTGAGTCGGTGTTTCTGGGTAAGGTAGGACCCGAACCCAGAGAAGTAGGCCAGGAACTCCCGTGAGAGTTGGCCAAATGAGCAGATTGACCCCGGGGCGAGTGAAGAGAACCATCGGTGAGCTCGATCCCCTAGGGTCAGCGGGAAGTTCTGGCACTGGGTGGAGTCGGTGGCACCGACCGAAATCATGAAGTCCGCGTACTTGGCCAGGCGGACTTTCGGGTCCGATTCGCCTTCGTATGCGGACATCACTGGGAATTGAATTTTCTTCTGGACCGGTGCGCGGAGGATGACAGGTGCCAATGGAGAGGTGGGGAGAGCCGTGGCGTCAGGTCCGCCAGACTTGGCTGCTACTTGTGCTTGTAGTATATCAACGGCCTTTTTCAGTGAGACCAGCTTGTCATCTCGTGTCACCTCCGGCGGAGGGTGCTCAAAGGTCGTGCATCTCGCGGACGCACGTCCCCGAGGTGCCTCACTCTGGGGTGACCTCTCAGTGGCGGGCTGGAATTGGCGTCCGCCGTGGTGGCCCAGTCGGTCAGTGGCGGGTCTCCTCAGCCTTTCGTGGGCTGATCTGCGTGGCTGCTGGTCGGAGTCCCCATGGGACGCAGCTGGGGCCGCCGTACGCTCCCTCTCTTCATATCTTGGGCCCAGGCGGCCTTAGAGGATTTCCCTCCTTTGTGATTGTGACTGGTGCGTGCCAGATGCCCCGGTGTAGGCGGACTCCCTTCCAGTGTAGGGAGCAGGACCCTCCTCCACCAATTTGGCCTTGCCGGTTCTCTCTCTGCGCTGGTGAGCCTGTGCCGAGCTCGCCTCATGCTCGGTGGGGAGTACGCTGTAGTCCCCTCTGGTTTGGGTGCCCTAAGTGGGCCGGGTCTGGTCCCTGGTTTCGGCGGCTGGAGCTCGCCTGGGTACTAGGGCGAGCTTGTCCTGCTGTCACTGCTGCAACCTTTGTAAGGTCGCGATGGTGCGTTGGAGCTCGTCAGGATTGCTGACCAGGTCCCTCAGAGCGGGGGCCAAGTCCTCCTGGGTCACCGCAACTCGCGGAGGTCGCGGAGCTGTGGTGCTCTTCTGGGGAGGTGGTTGTGAGGTCTCCACCACCTGGCGTGAGGTCTCCACCTCGGCCTGGTTTTGATCGCCCCCTTTAGACCTTCCCGCAGCGGCGGAGGCCTGTCCCTTGGCGGCTCGAGTGTCAGCCATTTTTGGGTTTCGGAGGGGGTAGCTTGCTGCAGGTCGCCGAGATGGAGAGAGGTCGCTGGAGTGGCGGAGGTCGCCAGTGTGATGGTCGTCCAGCTTAGGTGGAGCTGTGTAAGTTTTCGTCTAGCCTCGCGTGTGATGAATTATCCGAAATTCGGTTTATTCGTGTGCAAGCGCGCATTTGAAAACTTGTTCCGGGACAATTTTGTGAAATCCGAAGACTCGGGTTTTTGTCCGGAAATTTGGGTCCTTCGTTCAAGGGATGAAGGTGTTTGTGTATCTTCAAGTGTTCTTGAGTTTTATCAAGAACACCTTCAAATCTTCAAACCTTCAACCAAACCCTAACTTTTTCGTTCTTGAGATTTTTAATTTTTCAGGTTCGATGCGGCCCTCCTTCTAGCGCCAAATTGTTGATAGAATTTACTGATTGTGTTTGTTTTTGTGGCTTTACAACGAATTAATTCTACCAAACAATAATCTTATGATTTTGTGTTCTTGGGGAGGGAGAGAAGAGAGTTTAGAGAGAGAAATATTGTAGTAGGCATTGTATTGATTTTCAGAATTGTGTGAATAGTACAAGAGAGGTCTTATTTATAGGTGTGTGAGTGTGAGACGGCACACTACGAGCCTATGTGGCTTCCGGTGTTGACGAGCGTTCCTTACCCTCGTCTCGATCTCTCACACTGTTTCCCCTATCACGCCTCGTCCTACTACTATGCTTAGACTAGATGGGCCTCATTAAAACCCTCGCCGTAAACCACCCTTGTGGATAAACCGGACGGAGGGAAAAAGAGTGCGCCAACGGGGTCCTATTGACTAACAGGTGAGCTCATGGGCGAGCTCACAGGCGAGCTACGGTGGGTCGGGCGAGCTCCCGAGCCTTGACCAGATTCCAGAGTATCGCGCAGGGATGTACCACAGTCGGGCGAGCTCTGGTGTACCCACAGACGGGCGAGCTCTGGACCTTCTCCAGCTCGGATGGGCTCTGGAGACCTGGCAAACCTTGGGGATTATTTCTGAAACCGACGTATTAGTTCGCCATATCAACACTTGTATATTTAGTTTTAATAAAATTATCATATATATGTAATTATATATTTCTAAATATTAATTCAAATCATTATAAACATTAATTCCAATAATTCTATTAATTCAAAAGATTGAAATTATCATTTTAATTTAAAATATTAAATAGATTAAATCACACTAATAATTAGTAGGTGCCTAATCATTCGAATAATTCAAAATATAGTATAAAATTATAGAAATTTGCATGAAAATAATTTTTTTTGAAAATAATAAGAAAATGTAATTGAATTGTGTTAAATTTCTGTTTTTGTTATTCTATTTCTAAATTATAAAAGGGTCATTTCAAAATAATATAAAGTGATAGTTTTAATTAGTTAAAAGTGTTAATTGTAAAAATCATCAAGTAATATATGTTACTACAATGGTCATACACCATATATTATAGTACATAGTTTTAAACAACACCATTTGATGAAAATATAAAAGATTTTACAATGCTGCTTTTATAGTGATATACAACGGTTGCATACTCGTTGTCTTTTAGTAATTTATTCCTAAAAAACATTGATATACAATGTATATATATAACTGGTTAAAAACTATCGTAATAACATACTTTTTTACAACGTCGTATTTTGCGAATAGACAAACGGTTTGATTACCGTTGTCTTTCAGTAATTTTTCTTGAAAACAAAGATGTACAACACGAATATACAACGGTTCAAAAACCATTGTAGTAACACACTCTTTAACAACGCCGCCTTTGTAGTATAGACAACAGTTTGATAACCCTTGTCTTTCAACAATTTTTCTTAAAAACACAAATATACAACATAAATATACAACGGGTCAAAAAACTGTTGTAGTAAAGTACCTTTTTACAACACCGCTTTTTGAGATTAGACAACAGTTCACCAAAACCGTTGTCTAACATCATATTCCATAAATAAAAGACAACGATTATACTTTACGCAACATATTTTTCACTTTAGACAACAGTTTTTAGCAAAACCGTTGTCTTTCTGGTGTTGTAAAACATCATTTTTCTTGTAGTGGCTGTTTATGAAAATTGGGGTGTGACAGCACTACATCTAAGGACTGGAGGTGTTGCTCATGATAATCTTAACTTTGCGGATGAAGATGAGAAGTACTGGAAGAGATTCACTGCAAAGAAGCCATTTCAAAAGAGCTGGAAAAGGATATTCAAGAAGACTGATGTTTAGCCAAAAGGTGTCTACGTGCAAGTGTACACGATCGTTATTGTAATGGCAAGCTTAACCAAGTTTATTTTATATCGAACCCAAAGAAGACGGGGATTTGTAAGGTAAGACTATTGTTCTTGATTCAAAAACACAAAGCAAATAAAGGGGATTTCGTATCTATGTCTACTAGTGCGTCAAACTTGTAAACTACCTTTCACCTTGATTCCCAAAGTGAGCGAGTGTGAGCGTTATGTGCTAGTGTACTATCCTATGTTTCATATGGTGAGGTATCACTTTCTCATGCCATGGAATTGTGTACAATCAATTGGTAAGCCAATCTAACATGCAAGAGGTCTCCCTAATAACACATTAAAGCCTCTAATTGTTCTTCCTATTCACTAAGTATAGCTCTCACTATCTTAGGAATTTAATCAAACACTTAGCATGCATTTGGCCTAGTACAAGAAGATTTAGGAAAATAGGTCAATTCTCATTGAGACTATCTCCTAATGGCCCTTATGATTAACTACACATGCAAGGTACTAATACAATCCATCAAAGTAGAGAATTGATCATACAACAATTCATAGCAATCAAAAGATCAACATAATCACCATACTACTCCATAGGAGTCATACACCGACACACAAAGGGATTAGCCCATGGCTAATTTAGTAATCATAAAAGAAATTGAAACAATAGCAATCATCATTACGCATGAATTATACAAAGTATTCAAGAATTTACCTATTACAATTGGAATTGAAAAGATACAAGATTACCTCTAGAAGCTAGAAAATGATCCGACAACAGAAATTGAAAATCAGCCGGTAGAAATGTAGCTTGAGCTACGCTAAGAATGCAGGAGAAAACTGATCGTCGATCCGAACGGTAGATCACAAGTAATCATCAAAATTGTTAATGAAAATCTAAGAACACCACTTGGAAACTACCTCTAACTTCTCCTAATCTAGTGAGAGAATATGAATCTAAGAAAATGATAAAAGTTTTTTAGAAAATCTGAGATGGAAGTATATATAGTGCCCTTGGATCATTGACTAAGATGCCCTTCAATAAAACGTGCGAAAATACCAAAATAGCCCTGAAAATTTGAGAAAACTGAGCTGTTGTCACCCAAGAACTGTGCAGCTGTCGAAACTCGGGCGACAGCTTGGTTTACAGAAAGCCCTTTTGTCGTCCAAGAGCTGAGCAACTGTCGACCAGGCTTGGTTGACATGCTCACTCGACAAATGCCTGTCGTTCCAGAGATGTTGGTCGCGCGAGGCCAGTCTTCCGAAGAAGGAATCCGTGTCGCCCGAGGCCTTAGTCTCGGTCGATGGTTGACTTCCTTGTTTTTGTCATATCTTGAGCTCTAGAACTCCGATTGACTCGATTCTTCTTTCGTTGCAATTTCTCCATTTTGCTCAACTCCAAAATTTGGATTTTTTTCGATCTTGCTCGTTTCTTCCTCATTTTGCTCGTTTTCACCTATAATTACAACTTCCTAGCCAAAAAGGGTTAAATATACAAAGTATCGCATAATAGGGTCAAATATGAACATAATATCACTAAAAGCATATAGAAATGAGTCCTAAAACATGCAATTGTGACCCTAATCACACCCCCAAACTAGATTGTTGCTCGGACTCGAGCAACGATGCGATAAGATAGGGGAATAATTGTGTGTATGAGCATCAAGCACAAGTCAAATGCCATATATACATCACCTAATATCATGCAATCTATCAATGTAGTATCATCTCATCAACCATTCACATAACATCAATGCACACAAGATCAAATCAATGAGTCAAAATCCTCACTAGATAGTGTTTCACTCAAGCTCTCAAGTGTATGAGGTTCACTCAACATAACACATAGTACATCCACTACCATAAGCTTGATAAAAGTCTCAAATTCTCAACCACTTGACAAGTAACTCATCATCAAATCAAAAAGGACTTTTTATTTGGTTGTAGTGTTGGCTCTATGGTAAGGGTGGGATACTTTTGGATAGAAGTGACTATCATACTAGTGGAGAAAGATGTCAAGTCTCTACTCTTCCAAAGATAGGTTGCAAGTGATCAAGTTGCAACACCATTTCAACCACATACACTTCTTTTCACACTTCTTCCTTTCAAGAATTTTTCCACTTCCTTTCTTTTTGCAATTTTGCATCACATCACCAACACATTAAGAACAAAAGCTCTTCTTCACATCTTTTCATTCAACACAACTTCCACTTTTTTTTTTTACATCTTCATCTTTTGTCTCTTTCACTTTTTTTTTCACCATCTTATCAACCAAGCTTGCTTTCAAAGCACATGAACCCTCATATCCTCATATAAGCTCCACTAGTAATACGGAAAATAAGGCTCAAAATGAAGGATAATCAAGCTACAATCATAAGTTGCAAAAGAAAAGGCCAAAGGCACAAAATGGCTAACTATGGAATCAATGTCATGGCATGGATAATTTGGCTAAGTGACTCATATAAAATCAAAGATGACCTCAAATCATTTTTGACAACTCATTACAAAATGTGATCTCAAACAAGACTCAAATCAAGTTCTAGAGTGGAAATGCACCATGTGGATCTCACATAAAAAAAAGTCATCCGTTTAAGATTGAAACGGGCAAAATAGGCTCAAACCTCACGGGATAAGGTGATAATGACTCATATCATATGAAAGATGTACACATCAATCATGTATCAAGCATCAAAGAATCAACTACACTATAGACAAAAATGAATTAAGCAATATACACACTACACTTAACTATGCACAATCTACATCATCCACACAACCATAAGCATATCTTATGCCACACTACTCTCAACTAGCAGCATAAGGCTAAAATTAACAAGCAAAACAAAGGATCATCACTACAATAGGCATCAAAGCATAAAAATACATCCAACAATCAATTTAAAAATAGCATTGCCATGAGAATGACGAAATGATCACACCCCCCAAACTTTTTTGGACCACAGGTCTAAAAAGTTTGGCAAAGGAGTGGAGGCAAGAATCATGCAATGCACAATAAGGCTCACAACTAATAACCAATCTCAAATAAGATCCATAATCATCATCACATAAGTAAAGCAAATCATCATCAAATAAGCAATAAAATCCATCGATCAACATCCATCACAAGCATAATCCATTCAAAGACAACTACCTAAGAAAATAGCACAATCTTCAAGCAATATCATTACAAACCAAATTAAAAACTAAGAGTTTGGAATAGAAGCGAGGGATAAGGATAGGGTTAAGAATGAGTTACCCATCCTTATGAAGTTAGATCGAAATCATCACTTCACGAAGGAGGGTAATACGGATGAGGAAAGTGGCCCTCTTCAATGTGCCACTGCATCATAGCTCGCTGGGCTTCCAAGATTTCTTCCATGTTGTTGGACATTGTTGGTCCCAAAGGCAGGTTTTGGGAAGAATACACTTGAACAAGTCTAGAAGGGGGGGGTTGAATAGACTTGTAAGGATTCAAAAACCTTTTTCAAATTTACTGATTTATTCAGAAAATCAGCAGACTACTTGAGGTAATCTGAATTTTGAAATTAGTGCGCTGTGTATAGTGCGGAAACGTTTTAAAGAAAATCTGATTTTAAGTGATGTGCACAGATAAGAACAGAAAGAAATACGAAGAGACACAGGGGTTTATAGTGGTTCGGACCAACTGTCCTACATCCACTCTCCTCAAACCAACTTGGACTTGAGGGGCTCTCCACTAACTCACTTACTCACTTTCTTACACAATTTTGAGAGTACAACTCTCTTTACAACTCGTCAATGCTATAATTGCAATTGACTTCTCACAGCTTCTCCAAAGCTTTTACAAAAGATAAGTATGGATGGTGTTTTTGAGTGTAAGTGATAAAACTGACAGAGTATTGGCTAGCTTAATGTGCGTGTGAATCCAATTCTGAAATTATCACAATTACTCCAATTTATAGGATCAAATAACTAGCCGTTGGAATGGACTAGAAATCTGAGATCCTATAATCTCGTATTCAATCAATCATTGTGATTGATTGAATTTCCTTCTTGATTCCCGTCAATCTTCGCGACCTTCAATCAATCAAGTTTGTCCCCTTGATTGATTGATCCTCTATTCTGGGAATCTTCCTTTTATATCGCAAGTTAACCCTTTAAATTGATTCCGAAGAATCTGGGCTGAGCACAGGACCTCAGCTGATCTGTCTCCTCAGCTGGTGTATCAGTCTGCTGATACTTGGACCTCAGCTGATGTGCAAGTCTGCTGGTGTGCACCTCAGCTGGTCTTCTTGACTTCGTCCTAATAAGTCTTTTATCCATGGTCCTTGTCTTGTCTGCGATGTGCTCTCAGCTGATCAGCTAATCTTCTGATATCAGCTAATCTGCTCTTCAGCTTATCGGCTGATGTAAACTTCTCTGATGATCTGCTTTCGATGCTCCAGTGTCAGCTGATTAAATCTTCTGTCTTCTAAAATCGGCTAAGTCCACAAGGTCTCAGCTGGTCTTCTCTTCTATGAAAGCTTCGGATCTTCTAGGCAGCAAGGTAGGTTCCCCCTTACTCGAACCTATCTAATCCTAACTACTCATCAGCTGACTAACATGTTCAGCTGGTCCTATTACAAGCTGATTTGTTTTATATCATCAAAACATCTAACACAGATATCCTAACAGACATAGTGTTAACATTCTCATTAATGGAATCCACGGTAGTGTTGAGGCGGAGATAACTATAGGTAATTCTTGTCATATCCGATCGAAGGAAGGAATAGTCATTCCTAAGATCGTCCACATCCATCCTCAATGATCGTACCTCGTGGCGTCACTCATCATAAGTCAATCCTTCAAACATATGTCCACCACCTTGATTATAATAATCCTCTTGCATTGGATCATGTCCTTCTTCTTGTGCTTCCCCTTGAGGATGAGAGCTCGATTCACCCCTAGTTCTTTTAGATGATCTCCTATTAAATTCCTCTTTCACTCTAAGATGCAGCGGAGAGTTAAGCTTCAAGTTTTCCTCCTTCGTTATTGTCAATAGATCATAGTCAAGTAAAGAAAAGAGATCACTTGAATTGGTACCTATGCAGCAAATGGTGTCCCCTCTCCTCTTATATATTTTTGACCCAACCATGTGTTCCAAATCAAGAGCCTCACCTTCACAAATCACTTTTCTTCTTGTTGGATTCAACTTTTGAACAATATGAGTCATTATACCGGCATAAGAGCAGTGAGTCCATGTGATTTGTTGGCTGAGATTTTTGAGGAGATAAGCACCAAAATCTGCCTTCTTGGATGTCAACATTGAGTGAAAAATAAACAATTCATCACTCCTAACTCGGCTCCCTTACAATCTAGCAAAAACAGTGTTTGCTAAGATCTTGTGCACATATGCTAAAATAGGGTTAGCAATGTTGGAGGACCTTGAACTTTTAGCAACATATTTACCTCCATTCTTACTTATCAAATCCCATGTTTCTTGGGCCCGAGTGAACCTCTCCTAAGAGTAGAAATCCTGCCTTCTCACCTTCCCAACACAACCAAACATTTGATTGATTTGTTCAGTTTTTAGAGAATACTCCACAGTGTCTTTCCAGAATTTAAATCTGTTCGGTACCCCATCAATCTCTCTTATGTCTAATGTGCTCAAGAACTCGATTCATAAATTGTCATTAATCTCATAGCAAGGTATGGTGAGGTGGCCTTTCCATCCTATTCTGTCAAATAAAGTCTCTACATCATCACCGAAATGACATTCTCTGGGAACCCTCTTGTCATAATATCTACCCACGTAGTACTCTATATTCCACACATAACCGAAGACTTTAAAAGAGCTCTCATTATCTCCCAAGTAGATTTGGCGATTAGATGGCTTATCTCCACACTTCTTAAAATAATCTTCCTCCATATTGGGATCATTCCACTTCTTTATAGTGGAGGAACTCGAAGCTTTTTCTTTTCCTTTCTTACTCATCCTACAAAAAAAAAATCATCAATTTCCATTTATCAAGTAAAATTAGATTGAACATAAAGGGCTTAATTCTTAGAATCAAGGAATTCATGCCTCAAATAGTCATGCAAATGTTAAATGCCAATGAAGCCTCAAGTAAGCAAAATCATAGGTGAATCAACATAGCAACAATATACTCATACCCATTAACATTTAGCACAACATTATCAAGACAACTCAATTTTAGCATGAATTTTCCTAAAATTCGTCACTATGCCTACCCCTATTTTTCACTCTTTAATTAAACTCATAATACTCAAAATTGGCATGCAATTGGGCTCCCAATGGATTACCCATCAACAATGTAGCATAAATGATTCATCAATTTCATAAAAACTCAAGAAAATCAAAAAGCCCCAATTCACATGCTAAAGAACCCTAGAATTTTAAATTCAAAATTATGATAATGACACCATGGATTTCTTATAAAAGTGCAAGAAATAGGTAGAGGGGAGTGAGTAGAACATACCTGTAGAAGGATTAATCCAGAGGAAATCAAAATTTGAGAAATGAAAATTTCTTCTCCTTTCTTCTTTCTTTTCGTGAGTTTGAGAGGGAAAGAGTGCAAGATTCTTGTATTCAAACTGTGTGTTTGTGTGTGTAAGAGTGTATAAGAAAGAGTGAAAAGTGAGTGGGCTTACCTTGGAAATTGTAGTCAAAGTAGGGCCCACCATGGTCAAAATCCGCATCCAACACGCTTGTGTCGACCAAGAACCTTGAGCTTGTCGACCAAGCTGCTCGACAGCTGAGTCGCAAGGGGCGTGTCGCGCAAGACTTGTAGAGTTATCAACCAAGATGGTTGACACCCTGGTCGACAATTAGCCCCCGTGTCACGCAAGAATAGTAGCACTGTCGACCAAGCTGGTCGACACCTCAGGCGACAAATGCCTATCTTTCCAGAGATCCCAGCTGCTCGAAGGTCGTCTTCCGAGGCTTTAGAAGCTGTCTACCGAGGCCTTCAACTCCTACTTCGAAAATTTTCAATTTTTACCCTTTTTCTTACACTTTTCCTACTCAACATCACGTAATACTCAAAATATCACAAGAATATCCACACTCATGAATCAAATATGGTAGCAAATTGATGAAATTTAACACGAACACACCCCCCAAACTTTTTCGGATTGTAAATCCTAATAAAGTTTGGAAAAGTGGTAAATTACACATTTGCTAGCACATAAAACCAAATAATCACAACTCTCAACTCAAAAACCAAATATTCATCAAAAGTATATCAAAAATTCACTTCTCAAACTCTTCCTAATCATTTAAGCACAAAACCAATCAAGTAATGATCATAAGAAATTGGCCTAAAGTACCATATAACCTCATGCTTCCATTCCAACACAAAAAATCAATTAAATCAAAACTAAAATCTAAAAGAAATAAAGGATACGGATGGGTTGCCTCCCATCTAGCGCTTGGATTTAAAGTCCCCTAGCCGGACGACTCTTAAGCTCAAGTAACATCAATATCGATAAAAGTTGAGTGACGTACATCCCTCAATTTCCTCTTCCAAAAATAAGCTTTCTTCACCATTTGTTTCACCCCCTTGCCTTCATTTACCATCTTTCTCTTTTCAAAAGGATCATCACCACTAAGCTCACTCTTGAGATCAATTTTTCTTGATTTATCCTTTTCTTCACTTTCCATTTCATCTCGTACAACTTTGTTCATCAACCTTTCAATCTTCTTTGGGGAACTCTTGGAATTACCATGGATTGAAAAGGTGGCTTAATATTAATTAAAGCATCCGATGTAGCAAGAAAAGGTCTCCCAAAAATGAAAGGACTCTCCAAATCATCTTCAATATCTAGCACAACAAAGTCAACGGGATAGACGAACTTACCAACATGAACAACTATATCCTCTATAATTCCCCTTGGTCTCACTTTTGAACCATCGGCCATTTGCAAATTCATTTTTGTTGGCTTCAAGTCATGCAAGCCCAACTCCTTGACAATAGAAAATGGCATCATGTTAACACTTGCGCCCAAATCACACAAAGCCTTAATTTCCTTGCTCTCCTTATTATGGCAACTCAATATGAAACTCCCAGGATCTTTAAGCTTTTGTGGTAAATGATTTTGTATCAACTCACTACTCTTACGAGTAAGCTTAACCATTTCCGATTCATTTCCTTTCTTCTTCTTCTTTGTCAAAGCATCTCTCAAGAACCTTGTATAATTTGGCATTTCTTCAATAGCTTCATGAAAAGGCATCTTTGAATAGAACTTTCTTAAATGTTCAAAGAACTTCTTGAATTGATCATCAAGCTTATTTTTCATTCCTTTTGAAATTTCCACCTTCACCTCCTTTTCCACTTTCCCTTCTTCCACCTTTCTTTCCACACCCCCTATTTTATCTAATCCCTCAAATTTTTCTTTCTTTTCCTTCTCTTTCTTCATCACCATATCTTCTACCCCCAAGCCTTTCTCATTACTCCTTACCAATTTCACATCCTCACACCGAAATACTTCTTCCACCATCTCATCATGAAAAACTTTTAAAGGAGAATTCCCTACAACCCCATTTTCAACCTCCACACATGATATGAAATTACAATGCTCATGAGGGTTAATCTCGGTTGTAGAAGGGAACTTACCTTTATTCACTTGTGGGCTTAAGGATGAAGCAATTTACCCCATTTGAAATTCTAAGCTCTTGATTTGATTACCTTGTGAAGCATACAAGTCATCAAAATTCTTGTTCGTTTCACCATTCATCCTTCTAAATTCCACTCTCATATCTTCCATGTTCTTCAAAATCAATGCCAAGGTGCCCTCCACACTCCCCTTACCCTCATTATTAGGTGGCTTAGATCCCGGATCAATCCCAGGTGGCAATTGGATTGCCCCCTTAGGATTGGTGTACGAGAAATTCTCGTGCCGTCTATTAGGATTGTAAGGAGGATTGCCTTGATTCGGATATTGACTTCCTTGGTTTCTAAACGGTGGAGCAACATACGACCTTTGATTGTTTTGATAATAATTATTGAATTGCGGACGACCCATATAGTTTACTTCCTCTTGAGTGGAGGTAGTAGGAGGAGGAAGACTCTAAAAAATGCTAACTTGCATAGGAGTTGGGGCAAGGTTTTGATGTTGGCCTCCATAGACCAAATTACACACATTAGTCAATCTTTCCTCAAGAACTGCAACTCGATCACCTGCTCCATTGCTAGACTCTCTTTGGAAAACATCATTTGCAGCTATGTTCTCAATAATCTCATTCACTTGACGAACAGTCTTCGTCCAAACCGAGCCTCCTTCACAAGAATTCAAGTAATTCTTGTCTCCTTCATGCAATCCTATGGTGAATGTCAAGAGTATATCTTCATCCCTCAAACCATGTTGAGGATAAGCCAACAACAAGGTTTGGTACCTCTCCCATGCAATAGATATGGTCTCTCTCACTTTTTGTCGAAATTTTTTTATCTCTTCTCTCGCCTTAAGCATCTTTGATGGAGCATAAAATTTCTTAAGAAATTGGGAACTCAACTCCTCCCACGTGGTAGCTTTAGGATTCATAGCTCTAATCCATGCTTTAGCTCTCCCCGTCAAAGTGAAACTGAAGAATCAGAGCTTCTTCTCACTATCCGACATTCCTTTGTACTTGATCATATCACATATCTCCATGAAGTTATTAAGGTGAGCATTTGGGTCTTCTTGATCACTCGATCCTTCAAATGGAGACTCCTTTAACAACTTCAAAAGATTCGTATTAAGCTCAAACTTTTCAGCATCAATCGGCGGTCTTTCTATTCCATCATATTGCTCATTAACTCCAGGCTCAAAATAATCTCGCAGCAATGGTTCATGGTTTTGAGGTGGGTTTATGATTTGCGGTCTTTGGTGTTGAGGTGGTGGTGGATATGGATAGTATGGGTAATTATGTGGTGGTGGTGGGTGGTATGGTTGGTTAATTGGGTAATTGGGGTAGTTAGGATATTGTGGTGGATAGTAAGGTTGATTTAGTGGTGGATAAGGTGGGTATTGGTGTGGTATAGGTTGTGGTTGAAGTGGAACCTCTCTTTGAGCAAAATTCTCTTCTCCTTGATGTACTTGTCCTCTTAAGGGCTCTTCTTCTCTTATCTCATCTCCAGCTTCATTCATATTATTCTCCATGTTGATTTGATTCAAACGAGCTTCTCTCCTTCTTCTTCTTAGGCTTCTCTCAAGATCCGATTCCAAAAGGTAGAAGATCTCCCCCTTGACTTCTTGTGTGCATACACCTAATAAGAAACAAGTATCAAAACTTCTCACACCAAAAATAGTAAAGACAAAATTGAAAATAAGAACAACTATCAAGCAACCAAACAAACAAGCCGTCTCCCCAGCAACGACGCAAAAAACTTGTTTAGCCAAAAGGTGTCTACGTGCAAGTGTACACGATTGTTATTGCAATGGCAAGCTTAACCAAGTTTATTTTATATCGAACCCAAAGGAGATGGGGATTTGTAAGGTAAAACTATTGTTCTTGATTCAAAAACATAAAGTAAATAAAGGGGATTTGGTATCTATGCCTACTAGTGCGTCAAATTTGTAAACTACCTATCACCTTGATTCACAAAGTGAGCGAGTGTGAGAGGTATGTGCTAGTGTACTATCCTACGTTTCATATGGTGAGGTATCACTTTCTCATGCCATGGAATTGTGTACAACCAATTGGTAAGCCACTCTAACATGCAAGAGGTCTCCCTAATAACACATTAAAGCCTCTAATTGTTCTTCCTATTCACTAAGTATAGCTCTCACTATCTTAGGAATTTAATCAAACACTTAGCATGCATTTGGCCTAGTACAAGAAGATTTAGGAAAATAGGTCAATTCTCATTGAGACTATCTCCTAATGGCCCTTATGATTAACTACACATGCAAGGTATTCATACAATCCATCAAAGTAGAGAATTGATCATACAACAATTCATAGCAATAAAAATATCAACATAATCACCATACTACTCCATAGGAGTCATACACCAACACACAAAGGGATTAGCCCATGGCTAATTTAGTAATTATAAAAGAAATTGAAACAATAGCAATCATCATTATGCAGGAATTATACAAAGTATTCAAGAATTTACCTATTACAATTGGAATTGAAAAGATACAAGATTACCTCTAGAAGCTAGAAAATGGTACAACAACAGAAATTGAAAATCAATCGGTAGAAATGTAGCTTGAGCTATGCTAAGAATGCAGGAGAAAACTGATTGGCAATCCGAATGGTAGATCACAAGTAATCATCGAAATCGTAAATGAAAATCTAAGAACACCACTTGGAAACTACCTCTAACTTCTCCTAATCTAGTGAGAGAATATGAATCTGAGAAAATGATAAAAGTTTTTTAGAAAATCTGAGATGGAAGTGTATATATTGCCCTTGGATCATTGACTAAGATGCCCTTCATTAAAACGCACAAAAATATAAAAATAGCCCTAAAAATCCAAGAAAACTGAGCTGCTGTCGCACAAGAACTGTGCAGCTGTCGACCACTCGGGCGACAGCTTGGTCGACAGAAAGCCCTCTTGTCGTCCAAGAGCTGAGCAACTGTCGACCAGGCTTGGTCGACATGCTCACTCGACAAACGCCTGTCGTTCCAGAGATGTTGGTCGCGCGAGGCCTGTCTCCCGAAGAAGGAATCCATGTCGCCCGAGGCCTTAGTCTCGGTCGAGGTGTGACTTCCTTGTTTTTGTCATATCTTGAGCTCTAGAACTCCAATTGACTCGATTTCTTCTTTCGTTGCGACCCTCTCTTCAAGCTCTTCAACATAGGATAGCAATTTGTCCATTTTGCTCAACTCCAGAATTTGGACTTTTTTCGATCTTGCTCGTTTCTTTCTCATTTTGCTCGTTTTCACCTACACTTACAACTTCCTAGCCAAAAAGGGTTAAATATACAAAGTATAGCATAATAGGGACAAATATGAACATAATATCAGTAAAAGCATATAGAAATGAGTGCTAAAACATGCAATTATGACCCTAATCAACTGACCTAGCAGTTGAGTATGTCTATCTTTATGAAGCTATTGATATGTGTTTATTATGTAGAACTAGTGCTCATCGTACTTGCACTATTCTAATGTGGGATCTTATGATAGCTTTTGTAAAAGAAGTTAAGATTGATATAGGAGAGTTGCTACTGAGAAATATAGGAAATGATGTACTAAAAGCTGGAAAGAACAAAGGCTTTGGTTTGTTCTTGAACTACATACTGATGGAAGTTGGATTCTCTTTATTTAATTGGCATGAAGGACAATCTATTTTGATTCATAGACTCATAGAGAAGGTCAATTTCAAGAGAGGAGCTGTGGATGCTCCTATGGCTCCCAAATCCAAGAAAAGAAAGAAGAATAAGTCTGAAGGAAAGATACTCACAATTATCATATCACCAAAAGAGCCTGAAAGAAAGAAAAAGAAAAATGTAAGGAGAAAGCTTTTGGTGGATGAACCAACTGATTCTGAGGATGAAGTTGACAGAGAAAAGAGGCAGAAGAAACTTAATTCCAAGAAAGTTACAGAAATTGAAGCTGACAAGTCTACAGCTGTAGACTTGCCAATTGTACAGCCTGAGGATTAGAATATTGAAAAACAAGTTGCTGAAGAATAGATTGAAGATGCTGGAGTACTTGAACTTGAAGCTGAACAACTCCCTGTTGTTCCAGTTGAAAGGGTTGAAGGTTTTGAAGAAGAAAGGCAAAAATTCGATGACTGGAAGATAGTCAGAGAAGAATTGGATAAGCTGACAGTTGAAGAAAGGAATTTATTACAGTGGGTAGTTGACTGGACAAATTGCAGTGATGTAAATGAGCTGATGAAGCCCAATTTCCTTAATGATTTCATTACTGAGAAATTAAAAAAGAATAAAGAAAAAGGAAAGCAGATTATTGCTGAAGAGACTGGAAGACAAAAAATCACCAAGTCAGCAGCTGTAGCTTTGAGAGTTGCAATTATATCTAAAAAAGATCCAGAAGCTCAATTTCCATAAATTGAGTTTGAAGTTGTGAGCTCAGAAAGTGAAGAAGAGATGCCACAAAGAACTGGTGAAGGAAGTCACCAAATAGTTGAAGCTGAGGGCTAAATTATTTTGGCTAAAGAGGCTATTCTATTGGAGTATGCAGGAGCTACTGCTGTAGATCCAGTACAAGTTGATGATCAACCTATTTTTGAGAAAGAAAAAGAGGCAAGGAAAGCTGACTCACCCTGAAAATATCCTGAGCACAAGCCAGATAATGATGAAGGAGGTGATGATGATGCACCAATGGGTGGTGCTCAAGCCAAGATAGTTCAAACTGTTGTTCAAATAAATTTTGGAGGCTCAAGCTGATGTGCATATTGTTGAGTATACGTCTAAGGATATTGATAAAAGTGCTAAAGACATGTCAAACCCCATCACAAGCATTTTCAATCAACCTCCTCCTGCAATATTTACTTTAGAAGAGATTTATCAACAAGTAACTCCTCCCCTGCCGAGCTATTCAGCTCGTGAAAGAGAAAATGCTGAAAATATGGATGATTACATTGCTGATTTCTCTACAGATAAAATCGAAGTGGTTATAACTCATAGCAAGAGGAAGACTTCAACAGAAGACTCTACAGCTGTAGAGTTGGTGCTTTCTAAAGCTCAGAAAGTCACAAAAGGAAAGGAGTTGGTTATAAGAGAAGGAGATTCTGAGGAAGAGGACAGTGATTCAAATCCAAGGATGACAGCTAAAGAGGTTGTATCCCAGCTGAAGAATATGGAGGAATCATTGAAAGGAATTGAAGCAGAAATCTTAAAACAAGTCAAAATGGTACCTGATACCATCATTTCTCAAAATGTGAAGAGAGGCATGGAAGACTTAGTGAAAAAGTTTGAAGAAAGAAGCCTGGAAGAAAAGAAAACTCTTGAAAAGAATTTCAAAGCTGTTGTGGACAGCTTATTGGCTCAAAATGAACTAGTTAGAAAGGATGTTATTCAGAAGACAAGAGAAATTACTACTCTACAGTCTGATATCAACCTGATGTAGGAAGACTCTTTTCAATTGAAGATTGAAGTGAAGAGTATGAAAAATGAGATGACCAAGATGATCAATGGAAATGAGAATATGAAGATTAACCTGATGAGTAAGCTTAACACCATTTTGTCACACATTGATGTTGGCAAAAAGGGGGAAAGCAAGATTGAGAAGGAAATCAAAGAAGGAGAAAAGGTTACTGAAGATATTCTTGAAAATCTCAAGGATATTGGAAAGTCTTGTGCAAAGGAACTTGAAGCTGCCAAATTTAAAGACTTGTCCATGAGACTGGGAGATCAATCAGAAGAAAGAACTCAACCTGATCAGATGAAGGGAAGTTCAAAAGGAAGCAAGATTATAAAACTCCCTAAATCTACAGTTCAGAAACCTACAGCTCATACTTCTCAAAAACCTTTTGGTTATTGGGAACAGACAGTGAAAGAAAGAAAGAAAAGGAAGAAAAAGAGAAGGAAGAGAAACAGAGAAAGAAAGTGCTTGAAGAGTCTACAACTGTTGTCATTGCTCAACCATTGAATGTTCAACCATTAAGCATGATACCTGCTGAAGATTCTGATGAGAAGGAAAAGCAAATGAAGACTGAGTTTGATAATCTTTGGAAATAATTCTTGAGTATATGCAACAGGCATACAATCATTAAGAAGATCAAACTCAAGAAGGACAGATTCCAGAAATTCAAGGATATGAAGGCCAATGGATCTTTGTATAAAGGAGACAATGCTTGCCTCCTTGGTGGGAAAATCTAGAATATTCCATTGTCTAAGAGGCAGTTCAAATCAAAGTAGGAAGAAGAAGAATTTGAAGCTTATGAGTACAGGATGCTGATGAAATATATTGAAGAAGAAGAGAAAAACATGAAGCTAGTGGAGCAAGGAATTCTTAAGCCACAAGATGAATCTGATGAATCTGATGATGAAGAAGATGATGCTGATCCCAAGCACAGAAGAAGATGAAGACTCTGTTCTAGATTAGACACTAAAACTTTTTAGTTTTTAGTCAAATTACACTTTGTAAGCTGTATCTCGAACCCTTTTTTAGTTTATGCAGCTTTGTGCTTTGTTCTGTCTTCTGTTACCATGCTTTGTTCTGCTTTTTGTTGCTCTTGTTTTGTTTCTTGTAAAGACAATTTCTTATTGTCGTTGTTGTTTGTTTTGCCAACATCAAAATTGGGGGATATTGTTAAGTACCTTGGTTTAGATTTTGATGTATGCAAAACAATGTGTTTTAATTGAATATATTGATCTAACACTTGTGCTAAGGAAATTAGTGTTTAAAATTTATAGTTGTAAGTGAAGTCTGCAGCTGTATACTTGATCATTTTACAGCCAGACATGACCCTACAGCTGTAAGGTTTCTCTACAACCAATTTTTCTTATGGACAGGATTCTACAGCTGCAAGGTTAAAGACTCTACAGCTGCAAAGAACAGTTTGAAGAGATGGTACAAGTCAGAGATTAGCTAAAGATATTGAAGACCCTTAAGCATTATTAGTGTAGCTTTCAAGCACTCACTTAAATGAACTTAAGTGGAAGATATTTCTTTAATTCTGGAGGATAATGGAGATTAGTTACAAGAAAGCCAGAATTCTGAAGAAAAGACAATAGTACAATCAGTACTATCCTGTGTGAAGGATGATGACCACTTCACACATGCCAAATGGAGAGAGGGGAGCCTTATCCGGATTTCAAATTTGAATTTCCAACGGATAAGTCACACCACTCAATCTATAAATAGAAGAAGTCCTCAGAGGAAGCAACAACAACAACCCTGAGCATACAAGCATTCTGCCTAAGCAAGTCTACAACCAACAAATTTTCTGAGAGAGCTTTATTGTTTTTATTCTTTGTGATTCATAAGATAGTTGGTTAGGATTTTCTTAGAAAGAATCACATATTTTGTTGTTGTTCCCTCACATGTGTTTAATTTCTACTTAGTGTAGATATCTCTTTGTGAGGTTTTATAAAACTCTTCGTGAGTTATATTCTAAGTGAATAGGGTAGTTTAATCTCTTTTTAGTATATGAATCTGAGTGAACCTAGTTCTAAGGGGGAACTACTTGTATTGATCTAAGTGATCTCATATTAGTCAATTTTGGCACCTGAGTGGTGTAACAGTGGATGTAGGTGGTCTTTTTATAGACACTGAACCACTATAAATCTGGTCTATTTATTTTCTGTCTTTTAAATTCTTGTTCTGCATATTTAATGTATTGTCACATTCATCATTCCTTTGAAATTTGAGTGCATAAAACTTTATGATTTTTCACAAAGAAAAACTGACTGTACAGCTGTAGACTTTCATAAGTCATTCAACTGTTAAGTCTGGTTTATATTGTTTTTCATTAACGCTCACTTATTTCCGCTGCACATTAGAGTATTCTCAATACAATTCTAATTGTGAGAATCCCTCTGATACTTTGTCTACAAGTGATCTTTTATTTTGCAAAGTTTTTAAACTCTGCACCTGCAGACTTCTTAAGTCCACAGCTGTAACCTTTGTGGTCAAGTTTCTAAAATTCTTGTAGACTCGTTATTTTGAACTTAAAAGAGGTTATTGTAAGGTTCTAGAATCCCTCTTTTTGAAAAGTTTGAAATATCTGATTTTGGACTAAAGGTCTATTCACCCCCCTATAGACCTTGACCACTTTAAGGGTCCAACAAGTGGTATCATAGCAGTTGGCTTGCCACTGCTTTGATCAGTACCTAGCTAGATCCTTTTAGTTTTTGAAAAACACAACTGCATACTTGCATGGCTCCTAAGATGGTGAAATCCAAGGTTCCAATGTTCTCTGCTGAGAACTATGATGAATGGAAAATTAGAATGCAAGCACATTTGTCTGCAATCAATGATGAGATGTGGTCTATCATAGAGGATGGCCCTATACCTATTGTGAAGGTCAATACTACAGCTGATTAGTCAGCTGGACTAGCTCATATTATCCCCAAACCCAGAAGGGAATGGATTGAGGATGACGAGAGAAGGTCCAATCTTGACAATGTTGCAAAGAACACCATTTATCATTCACTTGATAAAATTGTGTTTAGCAAGATAAAAAACTGTAAAACTGCAAAAGATATATGGGAGAAGTTGGAAATAATTTGTTAAGGAACTAAACAAATCAAGGAAAACAAACTCATGATAGCAGTTCAAAAGTTTGATAACTTCAAGATGAAATCTGGTGAAACTCTTGAAAAGTTTGAGTCAAGTTTCATTGAGATTCTCAAAGAGCTAGACTCACTTGGTAAAGATTACTCAGAAAGAGAAATGAACATGAAAGTTCTCAGAGGCTTACCTTCTGAATGAGGTATCTAAGATATCCACCTTTGAACTCTTCTCAGACCTAAAGGCTTATTAATTTGGAAACCTTTTTGGAATCAGATGTAGGTAGAATGTGCTCAATTTAGTGTTTGATGACCTTATTGAACTAATTCAACAGTATTAAAATCAAGTGTGTGGTAACAAATTTTTTCTTCTTTATTCATAATGTCATATTGGGTTAAATCTGGTAAAATTCAACATACTTAATTTGTATTGAAATTGTAATGGAATTTTTTGACATACTCTCTTTCTGGTGTGTCGGTTGTTTGAGTGATATGATAGAATTTTTGTTGTGCAATCAATATTATATCATTAAAAAGACTTCCAGTTTATTTTTCTGGATATTGGTGTCTACCATTGCATATCCAAGTTTGTTTGCTCTACATGACTTACATTTCGTATTCTTATTCAGTTATTTGGTTCCTTAATAACTCTCATCTTTTCCTCCTCTCAGGTTTGAGCATTTAAATATTTAAGAAGACCTTGTTCTC
>JAPKLY010001507.1:0-42245 GCA_026898435.1 Prunella vulgaris | reverse complement strand
TAATAATGTGAAAATGTTGAGAAAAAAAATGACAATGTAGAATTGAGTAAGTCTCCTGTGCACCAGTTACACGGTGCAACTCTAGTTCATTTTTAAAAAGTTAAACAGTTTATAACTGAAAAGTCAAACAGTTTATTACTGAAAAGTAGACCCGTCAAAATGGGTTGAGCCCGTTGGGCCAGCCCGCCCCGCCATAATAAAGTGAGGGTTGGGCCAAACATTTCCAAGCCCGTATAGAGGCGGGCCTAGATGGGCTGGCCCGTTTGGATCGCGGGTTTGGCGGGTTGGGTCGGGCCGCGGGTTGGGGCGGGCCAGCCCGCCAATGTGTATATATTATATATGTATATATACACATTAATATATATATACATATTATATGATATTTTAATTAATTTTTAAATTTAAAATTTTTATTATTCATTTTCTTAATTTCTTCCAAACAAAATAACAAATTATTGTGCTCCTCTTACAAAAAAAAATGATTTTATGATGTAATAATTTATAAATTTTAAGAAACTCTATAGTTTGTGCTAAGTTTATGCCTTTAACATTATTGATTTATTTTGTGAATTTTATTTTATGAGATTTGTATTTTATTTGACAAACTTTATTTTATGAGATTTGTGATTCTCGTGGCGAGATTTTAGTTATACATTTATTATGTCACTATTTTATTTAATAAATTTAGTTGAAGTATTAGTTCATAAAATTTTCAAAAAAATAAAATAAAATTGGTATGGCCCGCTGAAGCCCGCAACCCGCCATTAAATAGGTTGGGTTGGAGTTTTTGCGGCCCGCCATGTTTTCAGCCCGCCCCGCCCCGCACCGCCAAAAGGCGGGCTTTTGCGGGTTTAGGCCCGCCCCGCCCCGCCGGCCCGTTTTGACAGCTCTACTGAAAAATGTATCTTTCATAATTTAACTTTTCAGTAATAAACTGTTTAACTTTTTAAAAATGAACTTGAGTTGCACCGTGTAACTAGTGCATACAAGACTAATCCTGTAGAATTATGTATGAAGGAGGAACTATATGTCCTTTAAGACGAGGGGTTATGTCAAAGTAATTGTCATAGTTATCAATTTCAGAGGAGTAATTGTAGGAATTAGAATTTTGACATTTGTGGAAATTACTAATTTTACCATATATACTCAGCAATTCACCACAACTGCATAGGCCTTTTGAACATGGGTTGGATCTCTATGCATATTCGATGCCTAGGAATTTTAGTACACATGAATTTTAATAATATGATGATAATATTTTTTTAGTAAAATGTGATAATATTTTATTAGTATGTATGTTTAGAAGTAATAATAATAATAATAGATATATTTAAAAAGAAAACGGATGACATGTGTAATAGTAGCACCTGTGAAGTTGTTTTCTGAGATTTCCAACTGTCTTAGCATTGTAAGATTTGCAATATCTGTTGGGAGGCTGCCACTCAGGTTATTGCGCCACAGATATAAATTTTGCAAGGAAGACAGATTGAATATATTGAGGGGCAGTGTGCCACTGATATTACTCCATTCAACACCAAGTCTAACCAAGTTGTGAAGATTACCAATCTCCATTGGTATGACACCTGTTAATCAAATATAAAAATTTGAAATGTCTCTAGAATAAGCTGATCGAGTGAAGAATATATATACCTTGTAAGTTGTTACCACCCAGATATAATTTCTCTAGAGATGTTAACTTGCCAATTGATGCGGGTATCTCCCCGCTGAAGATGTTGTACGATAGATATAGCACTTGAAGTTTCCAACAATGAAACAGATTTGATGGAATTTGGCCGCTCAGCCGATTGTCAGAAAGGCCAAGCCGTTCAAGAGAGTGAAGATTATGACATATGTTCAAGGGAAGAGTGCCACTCAATTCATTGAATGATAAATCCATAGTTTGTAAGTTGGATAAGTTAAATATGGGGGTTGGTATAGCACCTGACAGATGATTGCCGTACATGCCTAGATATCGCAGGTTATAGAGTCTCCCCAACTCCTCTGGAATTTCTCCATTCAGAGAGTTATAAGTCAAATCAACAACTTGCAGATTTGATAGGTTAGAAAGGGAGTTTGGGATGAAACCACCGAAGCTGTTGTTTCTTAAGGACAAGTGTTCAAGTTCACTCAAATGACCTAACCATGCTGGAATCTCTCCCCTGAAGTTGTTAACTCTGATTGAAATATACTTCAAGCGGTGTAGGAGGGATAGCTTTTGAGGCAAAGTGCCACTAAAATGGTTGTAGCTGAGGTCGAGGGAAACGAGGAACGACAGATTTCCCAGCTGTGGTGGAATACTGCCGGAGAGACCCATCCTCGAAATATTCAACGCCTTCGCTCTCCGGTGGCGCAAGCCGCAAGTAACTCCGATCCAACTGCAAACGTCACTCGAATTGGTCCAGTTTTTGGCAAGTATTTGGTAGGGGTCAGAGGTGAGAAGTGCTTTCAAAGAAAGAAGGGCAGATTGATCAGTGGTGAGGTTACTTTTGGGTTGAGAGGGGAATGAGGTTAGTAGGATGGCAAATGCAAGAAAGTAATAACAACTAATTTTTTCCATGGCTGCAGCAGATATTGTAATGCTTATTGTGTGTGAGTTGGTGCACATAATTGCAAAAATATATATGCAGGGGATTTCCAAAAGTCTTGCGTGGATGAGACGGCGATAAGAGAAATCATGAGAGTATTGTTTTGATTTACATATATAGTTAACTAATTACATTAACTAATTATATATAAGAGACATACTCTACATAATCGAGAAAAATATAGTAATATATATTCATGCAACGTGTTGTGAGATATGATAATAAATACTCCCTCCGTCCCATAATTGTTTTCACACTTTCCTTTTTCGTCCGTCCCACAATTGTTTTCACACCCTATAAATGGAAACTATTACTTTAACTTTATCCTCACAATCCAACTAATCTCATTATTTTAATAATATAACTTTACACAACACTCTACTTTTCTTAAAAGTTGTGTCATCCCAGAGGTGAAAATACCTTTGGGACGGAGGGAGTATATAATATAAAAAAATCACTTTACACATTTTCACACGAATATGCTTGTAACTATGTTTTGAAATAATATCCCGTACAGTAAATGTAAGATTTAGATATTAAATGAACCCTTCATTTACTGTAGGGATCCAAATCCTCTATTTTACACAATATTAATTATATACCTAATATTCTGTCTAAAACAAATTATATACCTAATAATATATATATGTATATATATATATACAAAGAATTGAGAAATTCTATCTGTAGTATTTAATAACTGAGTATGCCTTCACTGAATCTTGGTTCACATGAACTCTATTTTCAAGTATCTTAGCATAGTATACGCAGTGTTATTATTTAGTATATGAAATGTCATTGTTTAAAATAATTGTGTTATAATTTTCAAAATCACTAAGAAATGGTGCATAACATCTTGAAGAAGGAAGTTTACATGAACTTGAGTTTGAAATTTTTTTTTGTTATACGCATGGATTGGGGAATACTACGCACATATTTGAAGAATATAACTAATGGGCCGGAAATTATGTAGATTGAGTCTGATGAAATTAACCATTATAGATTGTACTAACAAAATGTCCCATAGTTTGGGAGTTTTAATTAATTAGTGAAATTAATAATTAAAACATATTCAGTTCTGAGATAAAGAGAATACATGTCATGTATTATAAATTAAATTATCTTGTACGATTATGTCACTGAATTTATAATATTTCATGTCTTTTTGCATATTTGTTTCTACAGAATTTATTGAATACCGAAATTTATAAAGAATTTTATCGAAGCACCAAAAATTATCAATATGTTTATGTGTATAGTAGATATATATTCCTGTATCAAAAATCTCGTTGCAATAAAAATTTCAGTATTCTTAATAGCTTTGTAATTAGTGGAGTCTTCTCCAAATAAAGAGGCGCATCATTGGAAAAGAAGTAAGGTCGTAATAATAACCCCAGCTAGCCCCACCTCCACTAATAATTGCATCGTGCTGGTGGCACATACACAATAACCACTGAATTAATGTTGAATACTTTGTTTTTTGTTTAAATAATCAAGTGGAAATAAAAAATAAAAAAGATTATTTGTGTCTTGAACCCAAGACTTTATGGTCTTAGACGGTGGAACTCTGATCACTTGAGTTATATATATCCACACTCTACTTTAGTTAATGGAATAGTTGAAAAAAAAATATATTTTTTATTAAATTATAATATATTTTTTTTTGTTTTTGAAATTTACTGCACTATTTTTTTAATTTTTGCAATTTAAAACATCTGATAATTTTTTGACAACAATTAAATGACATGATTGTGGAATATGCTACATAGAATTTATATAGATGCCAACAGATAAATTCTACTGGGGAAATTTAGGCCAAATTTATAAAATACAAGCTAAATAAAACCCGAGTTAATTTGACCAATTAAGTAAAATTTTGCCTAAAATTACAAACATGAAAAAGACAAAGTTTTAAATGTTAGAGTTTATAAAGATAGTGTCCTAATTTTATAATTTTATAAAGATAATATCCCAATTTAAAAAATACTCATAAGATAGTATATTAAAAAATAAAATTTCCTCTTCTTTTTATTAAGTAACAAATTGTGCGTGGACTAAGAGCGTGTCTGGTATATAAAATAAGATGTCTAATAGCTTATAAAATTTTAAAATGAGCTCCTTACATCCTATAAGATGCAAAAAAATAAGTTGGATTATCCTAAGTTATTTTTCTCACCACCTCTACCCCACCCACTCGCCTCATCCAACTCTGCCACCACTGCATAACTCATACATCAACATAAAAAAATAAAAAGATATTTATTTTTTATTAAAAATAATTTTAAAAAAAAATTATGATAAATTATAAAAGAGCTTATAAATCGAATATTCTAGAAACTTATAAGTTACTTAAAAATAATATCTTATAAACTCTTAAAATAATTAATAAAATATTAGAATTTATTAGATTTTTTAAAATTTACCAAAACACCCTAAAATTGACACATAATCACACCCACGTCATGTAATTCATATAATAGTGGAGTTTGGAATCATGTAATGGTGGAAAACTATTATGGGCTTTTTGAAATATACATAGAATATATGGTATTGGGAGGAAAAGTCAAGATAGTACAGCTTGTTGCAGGAAAACATTAAGCGTGCGCCATTAAATAATGCAGTAGACTTGACTTCATTAGTGAATGAAATACTATTTTGATAGCGTCAACACTCCTTAATTAACCATACATTATTAAACTACATTATCTTAGTTTAAAGGGATAAATTTCATTTTTGATCTGAGAATTTATATTCAACAGATGTGGTCTCAAGTTCTTTTTTTTGTCATTTTTTTAGCATATTTAGTTCCACCCGTAAAATAAATTACAAATATGATCCCATGAAAATTTGTACTCAATAGATTTGGTCCCACATTAATTCATTAATTTTGACGAAAAAATCTTATGGGATCATATTATTTTAAAAAAATGATCAAATTCATGAGCACAAATTCTCATGGGACCATTTGTGTAATTTACCCCAAGAATAAAACTATGGGTCAATTTTCAATTTGAGAGACTATTAGGCTGAAAGAAAACTGGCTCCATTACAATCAAACATAGAGCTTCATGATTAGATATATGATGATGTGGACTATCAAATCCTCCAGTGCTTACTTCCTATAATGGTCATTTTGATCCATCTTCTTCTTCCTTGCAAAGACAGTTTCCATGCTTGTCTTGCAACTCTAATTGGATTGATTGGAAGACGAGCCAATGACGGATTTTGTGCCTAAAATCAGGAGACTTATAATAAGGATTACTGGCAAATGTTCATATATATGCTCAAAATACATCCTTTATTTATAAAATGTAGGAGAGAAAAAAAACAAGAATATGATAGATGATGACCTGTACCTAAGAACAGCAAGACAAGATCAACTTTAGCATAGATAATGCACAAAAACAGAACATCATCGGATAGTAAGTTTGATCATCATTGAGTTCTTACATTTTTTTTTTTATTCTACTTCTCCTTTTCTTGTATTTAGCACTAAAAAATAATTCTATTATCCATTTAGGCCATCCATAACGGAGTGCGAAGTACCCCATGCCAACTCCTATTGCAAACCCACATCCATACCCCCAAAGCAACAACTTGCCAAGTGAAACCATCAAAAAAATCATCACCATCATCATCTTCATCGTCTTGGTCCGAATTCTTTCCATCTTCACATCTATTTGTCAATGGGGGTCCGCAGAGTCCTCTATTTCCAACATACGAGTCATTCTCAAATGAATTGAACTGACGAGACCGAGGTATTCTCCCCACAAGATTGTTCATCGAAAGATTTAACGCGGCAAGAAATGTCAGGTCCGTCAATTGCATCGGAATCTCGCCATCCAATTTGTTTGAGGACAGATCCAAGGATTCAAGCATAGCCATATTCCCCAGAGAGGGAGATATATGCCATGTCAGATAGTTGCTAGACAAATTTAAGTACCTCAATGAATTAAGCTTTCCGATGGACACCAGAATTCTACCAGAGAAAAGGTTGTCAGACATGTCGATGGTTGTGAAGGTTGTCAGGATTCTCTCCACGTGTTGCTCCAACCCTTTGAAAACGAATTCCATCGACTCATAGTATTTATTGAACCAATTATAGTTATTGGTTATATTTTCCTTCACATCTATCATGGCTCTAAAACTCTTGAAATATCGATTAGGCAAATGGCCAGTAAATGAATTCTGGGCTACGTCGAAATCTTGCAGCATCGGAAATGGGGAGTTGGTCTTTGAAGCTGGGGGAAGTAGGGTGCCATAAAATCTATTGGATCTCAAGACAAGAACTCGAAGCATGTGGAGACTCTCCATCCAAAATGGGAATGTGTCTCTAATTTCATTGTTTCCGATGTCGAGAACCTCAAGTTGTCGACAATTGGGAAGGGTTGGTGGCAACTTACCTCCAAATTGGTTGTCATTAAGGTTAAGAGACTGAAGGTTGCAATTCTCTGTAAATGTTAAGGGAATGAGACTGTGGAGGCGATTTTGCTTTAAATGCAAGACATTTAACGATGCGGTAACGTTTCCTAAACATCGAGGAATCAGACCTTCCAAATAGTTATTAGAGAGATGAAGATATTCAAGAGATGTCAAGTTGCAAATAGACGACGGAATCTCTCCACATATTTTGTTGGAATGGAGTGATATATATTGAATTTCTGAAAGATTTCCAACGGAGGGAGGTATTGTACCTGAAAAACGAATAAGGTTTAGATTCTCCACATAGCTCACTTTAAAAAGGTGATATTAGCATTAATTGTATGCTTTCTATAGTAAGATTATACAAGTTGTGAAGATTGCTCATTTCCTTTGGCATTGCACCTGTGTAGAAAAAGTTAAGATGATTTATGAAGTTAGATATTAAATGAAGCATGAAATCAAGTACTAAGAAATAGGCCTAAAATAAACTGATTAGAATATCATTAAAATTGTTTTCCCCAAGAAGTAATATTTGAAGAGATGTTAACTTCCTGGTGGATAAAAGAACGAACACATTCAAGTCCTAGACGTTGCAATAGAAAGATAGACAAATCTCGGCCTCTTTTATATTTCTTGTTTCTAATTTTCCGAAATAATTAATCTATATATAGTTACGGAACAGACAAATTGTACTTAAATAAAGTAAACTTAAATATATGTAATATTAAATATAATATACCTTGTAAGTTGTTACCAAGGAGATGTAAGGTCTCGAGAGATGTTAACTTGCCAATTGATGCGGGTATCTCCCCACTGAAGATGTTGGACGATAGATATAGCACTTGAAGATTTGAACATTGAGACAAATTTGATGGAATTTGTAAGAAAGGATAAGCCATTCAAGAGAGGGAAGATTATGACACGTGTTCATGGGAAGAGTGCCACTCAATTCATTGAATGATAAATCTATGGTTTGTAAGGAAGATATGTTAAATATGATTGCCGTACATGCTTAGGAATTGCAGGTTACAGAGAGTTATAAGTCAAATCAAGAAATTGGAGATTTGATAGGATAGAAAGAGAGTTTGGAAAGCTATTATTTCTTAAGGACAAGCGTTCAAGTTTACTCAAATGGCCTAACCAAGGTAGAATCTCTCCCATGAATTGAAGTTGTTAACTCTGAGTGAAATATACTTCAAGCGGTGTAGGAGAGACAGCTCTTGAGGCAAAGTGCCACTAAAATGGTTGTAGCTAAGGTTGAGGGAAATGAGGAACGAGAGATTTCCGAGCTGTGGTGGAATAGTGCCGGAGAGACCCATGCTTGATATATTCAACGCCCTCACTCTCCGGTGGCGTCCAACTGCAAACATCGCTCGAATTGGTCCAGTTTTTGGTTAGTATTTGGTATGGATCCGAGGTGAGAAGTGCTTTCAAAGAAAGAAGGGCAGATATATCAGTGGTGAGGTTGGTAGAAGTACTTAATTGGGTTGAGAGGGGAATGAGGTTAATAGGATGGCAAATGCAAGAAAGTAATAACAAGTAATTTTGTCCATGGCTGCAGCTAGCAGATATTGTAATGCTAATTGTGTGTGAGTTGCATGCTGCACATAAATGCAAAAATATATATGTGGGGGATTTCCAAGAGTCTTGGGTGAATGAGACGGCAATAAGAAAAGTCATGAGAGCATAGTTTGTGGTCACCATGGATTGATCAATACTACACACATATTTGAAGATTGAGTCTGATGAAATTAACCATTATCTATAACTATATAATAACAAAATCTTATTCCTTTTTTGAAACTTATTTAAATTAATAACTTACTTTCTAAAATTATTAACATTATTATTTAACTTAATGATATAATTAGATTTATTTAATGAAAATTTTGAAAAGACTCACATTAAATTTTCAAAAAACTGACTTTTCAATTCTTTTGCAAAATATAAATAATCCTAATTTAACCCATAATGACATCATTGTATTTTCAATAAATTATATTTCAATATTTTAACTTATTTTAAAAATAAAATTTCATTCATGTTACTCTAAATTATTTTTTTCATATTGAATTTGCACATATATATACTACTCGGGAGTCAACCCCCATTTCTATATAGACCTTTATTTTAAAATATTCAAATTCTAGAAATATATATATATATATATATATATATATATATATAAACACAATAGTGTTATATTTTTTTTATTCTAATTTAATTGATAATGCACATAATGACTATTTAGTATTTGTAGATGTGCGATATAATATTTAGTACAAAAGTAGTAGTCCAATTTTTTTACATAATATAATTGTAATTTTAATTTATGTAAAAATATATCTATACTAATATATATCTATATATAAAGTAAAAACAGTATCATGTAGAATATATATAATAATTCAAGTTATCTTAATTGGTATAATAATTCAAGTTATCTTAATTCGTACGTACTTTCAGGAATGAATATGGGGTAAACTTTCAATTAACAAATTTAATTTTAGAATGAGACAGGTTTTACAGGAGGCGGATTTGTAACTCTCCGGCAAATTTTTGTATATATTCGACTCAATTGATGTACAATTTTAAATTAATACTAGCTTTTAATTTTGTATCAATAGATATATCATACAATTTAACTTTTTTTAAAAATTATATAATTTAATATTAAATATATTATTATTAAAAATATAATTTTTAATAATAATATGTATGATTTTTTTGTAGTATTTTTTGTGATTTTTTAAAAATGAATTTGAATGACACGGTGAAACGAATAATCAAAATCACAAAGAAAGACGTATCAAATTCTCTTCTTTCTCCATTAAATTATTTGTACTATATTTATATTACTTACCTTAATACTTAGAGCTGGTAAATGAGCCGGACCGGCCTAGCTCACCGGGCCAAGTCACATCCACGAGCTGAACGGGCCCATTTTTCAATTGGGTCTATAAAAATAGAGCTCAGTCCAATCCAATTTAGTCCACGTGCTAATGAGTCAGTCTATCCCATTTTTTAAAATAATAATTTAAAAATATATATAATACAAAGTATAAACACTACATGCATACATAACCCATATATTTTCACAAGTAACAATACAAATAAAAAATAAAATTAAAACCACAAATATATTACCCCATATTTTTTTTATCACCAAAATATGTATTATTTAATTGTATGTGTGGGTTTTTTTTTAGTTAAATTACATATGAATTTCATAAGTAAATCAATGTATTTTGTATACCAACATTTATAATTAGAATATTTATATAATTAATTTATTTTTAAAGTTACCTGAAGTTCTAATGTCATAATTGCTAATTATTTTTTGGATTTATAAATAATCTAACAATTTATATGTTAGTTAATTGCAAATTCAAAACCTATTTGTAATAGCACTACAAGCTTAATAAATATATTTATAGTTATGCTTTAATATTTTTAATTACTAAATAATTATTAAATATTTAATACATTTTTTTAGAATGCATGTTTAAAAGAGTTTAAAAAATCAACTATAAATATTTTAAAATACAATTATATAATCTACAATAATTTATTAAAATATTTAAAGCTAATATATAATTTATTTGTACTAGTTAAACCCAACACTTTTAAAAAATTAATATATTTCGGGTTAGTATACATGAATTTTAAAAATGTTAAGAAACATATATAATAATTTTATATTTAAAAAATATATATTTTTATATATAAATTTTGAATTGTTGTAAATAAATCATTGGCCACTGCCGGTTGAACATTAGTGATGAGTGCAACAACGGGTTGGGAAAGTTTTTGATCTGTAAATGGTTGGTTTTCAGAACTGTTGAAGCATCATGATGGTGAAGGGCTGTTATTTGGTGGTTGTCGGCTATGTAGAGGTGCCATAGTGGGGGTATGATTCAAAAAATTGGATTAGAGTGGAAAAGCTAACTATTGTCTGGAAAGGTTGATGTGGTGGCCCGAAGGACTTGGTTGATGGATATGGTCCATGGCTGCGAGCTTGATTTAAAAACTAGAATGTTTATTTGAGTATGGTTGTGGCCATATTGCGGGGGTCAATAATGGGATGGCTGTTGAAAAGTTACCGGCGTGTTTACGCCTCTATGAGAGTAACTAAAGAAAATTCCATCGACTGTGGCTTCCAGTTGAGACCAAGGAAAATTAAATTCCTCTTCCGTATCGCTAAAATCATAGATCACCATTGATAATCCGCGTGGTTGGTATGACTCCTAATATTAATTGACACAGTGAGAACAGTGATGTAATCGTATCAGCTAGAAGATACCATCTTGTGATTATAGTTTGTTAATCCATTGATTCCAATTGAATATTAGAAGAACAATAACTAAAAATACGACAAACAATGATTAATCCAGTTCAATTCTACAATAAATTCAACTCCATTACGATAATCTTGTCGCTCCTATTTATAATAACTAACTAGGATTTTGAGTATTAAAGCTCTAAAAGTCCGACCTAATAACTTTAATTAAAACTCTAAATAAAGTCCTAAACTCTATGAAATATAAATAACAATAGTAATTAACTAAGTACTTTTAATCTCTATCTCCATCACTTATATATGTAAAATTGAGGTATTGAAAATACTCATTTACCTATGTTGGTTTGATAAATGATATCAATAGAAACTTACGCATGATATTTGGGAGTTTGAATCACAATTCGTCCCATAACTATTTGACAAAATAGATTTAGTCCCAAAATTAACTTTTTATCAGATTTAGTCCCAAATTTTCAAATAAGGTCCAATTTTAGTCCCAAAATTAATTTTTTATTAGATTTAGTCCCAAATTTTTTTATAAGGTCCAATTTTAGTCCCAAATTATTTTATAAGGTCCAATTTTAGTTCCAAATTAAAGGTAAAAAGTGAAATAATATTAGATTTTACGAAATTTTTATATTATTTATATTATTTCATTAATTTTTATATTATTTTATAAAAAGTGTAATTATATTAATTCATTAATTTTTTGCTAATCAATTTTTTTTTACATAAATTATGATTTTTTATATTCATTTTTTACCTTTTATTTGAGGCTAAAATTGGACCTTATAAAAAAAAATTTGGGACTAAATCTAATAAAAAGTTAATTTTGGGACTAAAATTGGACCTTACAAGAAAATTTGGGACTAAATCTAATAAAAAGTTAATTTTGGGACTAAAATTGGATCTTATTAAAAAATTTGGGACTAAATCTAATAAAAGGTTAATTTTGGGACTAAATCTATTTTGTCAAATAGTTATGGGACGAATTGTGATTCAAACTCTGATATTTGGTCTCTTTATTTACTTTTATCCATTGCTTGCAGGATTAAAATTATTAATTAATTTTTGTAAATTTTTATAATGGATTTAATGTTGTGGTCACATTGCTAAAACATTAGAGTAATTCATGGAAGATTAAATATACATTATATACCAAAAATGCTATGTGAATTGGAGTTCAAGATTACACCTATTTAGGGTGGAGGTAATGAACATGTTAAGTTTAACATGTCATGATTCACATTTTACTTCAACATGCAATTAACTTTTACTTTCCCCAAAATTTATCTTGTTAAGTTACATGTATTCATTATGAAGGTAACATTCATATTGATCGCTTAATTAAGTTTGATTTGTCATATCGTGATTCGTATATTCAATTGATGTATTTATTGCTACTTAAAATTTTAAATTTCTTTTATTTATATTAATTTCCACGTGTTCATTGCGAAGGTAACATGCATGATGCTCAATCTGCTAAGGTTCTACCTATTATGGTTCATATTTCTTTCATGAGGTTACATTCATTTAATTTTTACTTTTCAATATACATTTGAATTTACATGTATTTATTGTGAAGGTACGTGAATGCTATTCACTTAGCCAAATTAAGTTTAACATATCATCATATTCACATTTATTTTATGCAATTCAGTCCCTGTTAATTATTATTTTCTTTTATTTGCAGAGATTAACTTGGGCTTACTAATATTAAACATATACGAATTTACTTTTACATTATATTAGTTTAAATATTAATTTTATCCGTAAAATCATTTATTAGTTTAATTAATGCTTTTGGTTTGCTTTCTTTTGCTCTTCTTGGTATTGATGTAATGATTTTGGAGATCTTTTGATAAAATAAACTAATTTCGTATTCATTTCTGCGTCATCATTCCGTGTTCATTATTTCCATTCAGACATTAATTATGCAAATTATTTGCTTTGCGGCTCACTTATTTGATTTTGACTATTTGCCTGAAATGGAAAGTGCATGTGAAATTATCTTGTGGTTAAACTATTTTTAAGTGAACTAGGAGCCCATACAATTACATATTGTCAAAATATCATATAAGTCTACTTTTGAAGTTTAATTTTTACAAAATTACAATTCTATGTACATTTGACTAAAAGTTACACTCTCTCTCATCTTTTAAAACAATAATAATCATCTATTCATTTCAATTACACATTTAAAATAATATAATAATACAAAAATCATAGAGTCTTACCAGTTATAGAAACACATATTTAAATATAGCAGAGATTTCAAAATCTAATTTTTAAAAATCACTGAAAAATATCCAAAAAAATCACAAAAAAAAAAAAAAAAAAAATTCAAAAGAAAAAAGAAGAAAAAGAGAAAACATATCGTTACACAGTATTGAATGTTGTCTCTTTTTGGTCAAGTGTTTGTGTATGTGTATATATGTATTAGGTATGAAATCAATTGCCAAACTTGTAAAAGTGCGTATACTTCAAATGTTCTTGCTGACTTACTAAACTCAAGTACTTTATCAATTAACAGAAATTAATTTTAACATCTACAATTTTCTTAAATTTCAGGCCTGCAACGCTTCATTTGAGTGTCGAGTGCGGTTTTAAGATTTATCGGTATTTAATTTTCTCTCTAAAGGTATGTTTGGTTAGTAAGCTAAAAAGTATCTATCCGTAACATGCATGTTTTTACGGATAGATACTTTGATTTTACGAACCAAACATACCCTAAGTTACTCAACCCGAGTAAACATACTCAACTATTTTTTGGTTTCCCATTCTGTACTCATCTTTGTAATTTTTAAAAATTTTTTTGAAAAGAAGGCAAAGATTTTGTTAATAAAATGAGCATAAGTGATGCTCAATTCATAGAAGAAGAAAATATTGTCAAAAGCTATCCTAAACATCAAGACTCAATAGGCCCTTCACATTCCTATCAGTTACATATCAACATTTATGAATTTAATTTTACATACTTGATTTTCCTTCACTTTGAGCGTAGCAACATGAATGTTTTTGGTTTGCTTCATTTTTCTCTTCTTGGTCTTGATGTAATGATTGTGGAGATTTTTTTTGACAAAATAAACTAATTGTGTATTCATTTGCAAAATAAACCCACCCATTAAGGGGGTTTCTGCGTCATTAATTATTCCTTGTTCATTCTTTCTATTCTGACATTAATTATGCAAATTATTTGTTTTGCAGCTCACTTATTTGATTTTGAGTAATTTGCCTGAAATGGAAACTGGCAAATTTTGTTATAGGTTAAACCATTTTTAGTGAACTAGAAGCCCATACAATGTCAAAACATCATATAACTCTAATTTTGAAGTTTAATTTTTACAATATTACAATTTTATGTACAAGTTGTATTATTTACTTAAGCACATGCATGATTAAATTTTCCGAACTATAGATATATCTTCCGTTATATTTACAAATTAAAAAAAAAAATGACTTTGAAGAAGAAAAAAAAAAATGGTGTAGGATACAACAAAATGATATATACAAAATACTCAATTAAGAAAAGTATCAAAATCAATCAAATAAGTAGACCATTCCCTAGATTTGAATTCTACAACTAAAAAGCTACTGAGGGTATATTTGATTTAACGGATAAAATTTTCTATGTTAAAAAACTATACATGTTTTGGGTGGATAAATATTAATTTTATCCTTTAAATAAAATACCCTTTAAGAGTTATTCAAAAATAAAATAAAATAAAATCATCACCAAGATAAATAGTACGAAATACCAAATAAGAAAATAGAAGGAAATATCAAGTGTAATTTCAATAGTGAAAACTAAAAATACTTACATTACAAGTGCTATGTTCCAAGAAATAAAAAAAGAGCAATTAATAAAAGTCTCTTCAAATACTCACATTACAAGTGCTACATTGTACAAATTTTCAATCCATAAAAAACATCTTCACATGTGTTCTCTGTACTTCTCCAACAACATTATTTGTTCTTTTCCTCGAGGCTTTAATCAACCTGTTTCTTAGACCGGGGATGCATTGACATATATAGGTGAAACTAAAGTTGCTTGCTAATTTCTTGCATTTTTTTGGTACTCGATATTCGACTTATAAATTGAATAACTCGGAGATCCATAACCCACCGTCCATAGTGGCGAATTTATTTCAAGCTATAGCAAAACTCTGTATGCACTGATCAATTTCAGGAATTCATAAAATCTCGTGGATCTATTTTTGTCCTTTTATAGGGAAATGAATTACACATATGTGAGGAAGATGTGCTATTCCATACAAGCAACAACAATTTTGATGAGGCTATGTAGCTAATTGACTGGATATGAAGATCCTGTCTTTAGGAAAGTGTGAAATCAGACCACAGTATTATAGTATTTGTGTAACTGAAGAAGTAATTCAAATGATGGAAAGGTAAACCTTATATCTCCCTTCTAATTCGTTCTCAAAGGAAATCAAACCCAGATCACTCACTTAAGTAGGGAGCCTAATGGCCAGGTGAGCTAACCCACCTGGTTAGAAAGAAACAGAAGGTTGAGAAAGGGATGGAGTCTGAAAAGAAACTATGGAGCAGTATATAGCGTGAAAAGACTATACAATCATATCTGAAACATAAATAATATTCTGATTTCACCTCCATCGAGTGGAGGTGAAGGTCGTATATATTACAGATCTGCAGTTCTTTACACAACTTATGAGTCTCATATTGTCAATTAAAACAAGATAACAACTCAAAATTTTCATGAATAATATATATGTATGTGAAATTGAGAAAATATGACTGTGAAACGAACATGATATTGAGAAAATATGTTAAAAATAAATGTTATGAAATTGATATATAAAATCAAAATCTTTAATGATTCTTTTCAATTTCATACTCATTTTGAAAATGATAGGCTGCGTGGTGCATTTGTATTTGAATTTATAACAGAATAAGTATTTAATATACAATAAACTGTCCAAGATGAACGAGTGATTTTTTCTCATTACAAGAAAATGGAACATAAATATCACTCACAAAGAAACGTGATATACACTGCTCGTGAAATTTGGTTGCTTCACTCTTCAAAAACTTGTATGAGAGGGTATATATCTTTTACTACTTTAAAAATAAAAATAAAGTATAGAATAAAAATAAAAAAAGAAGAAAAGAAGAAGAAATATATCTAGAGGTGAATTAGAAGGAAAAAAAGAGAGAAGATTATCACATATATATGAATGTGTTAATTTGAAGAAGAGTGAGAAAATTTGTTAGAGAGTAAAATAAGAGGCACTCATTTGAAATATTTTACAGTGTAAAATATACCATACTAAAAAATTGTGTATCCTTAATCGGGTCGGGTCAGATTTGATCATTTTCTTTTAAAATTTTTACAACTATAATTTCAGATTTTTTCGCTCCCAAGTACGTAAATTTGGGGAAATGCAAGTTACTAATAGGTAAAATGTGTGTTACAATCAGATTAAATATTTTTTTCTTTAGATATATTCATTTGTTTTTGGAAATAATATATATTTTTTCATACAATCTAATAAAAAATGTGTGTTACTATAAAAAAATATTAATTTTTCATAAATATTTATAAGAAGACAATATAGTTTCTTATAGTAACAGACATTTTGCTCTTCTATTATATAAAAAATTATTTATTATATAAAATAAATGAATATATATACAAAAAGAACAACATTTCAGAAGATTGTAACACACTTTTGCTCTAATAGTAACACACATTTGCTCCCCAGTTTATGTTACAATATAAGCAAATGCGTGTTACAATATGGACAAATATGTATTACTATAGGAGAAAATGTACTTTTATAAGAATAAATATATGTTTTTTAATTTAATCACCATTTCTTTAAGTCTAGATGTATTGATTCATATATTAACACCCTTTTTTGCTATTTTACATGTGTTATTATACAAAAAAAATATTATTTCTATACAAATAAATAAATATTTATGAAAAACCAATATGTTTTCTTACAGTAACACACATGATTTTTCTCTTATAATATGTTAAAAACTATTTATTCTATAAAACAAGAATATATGCAAAATAACAACATTTTATAAGATTGTAACACACATTTGCTCTAATAGTAACACATATTTGCTCCGCAGTTTGTGTTAATATATGGACAAAGATGTGTTACTGTAGGATAAAATGTATTTTTCTTAAGAACAAATATGTTTCTTTTTTTAAATTTAATCATCTTCTCTTAAAGCTAGATATATTGATTCATGTAATAACACACTTTTTACTTATATTGAGATAGATTCAATTAATAAATTTGTATTAATTTGTTTGTAATTGAATTTTATGTAAGATATTGTAAAATTTAATGATTTTAACTACATTCTTAAGACATGTCAATTTATAATAACATAAAAAATTTTATGAACAAGTTTTTATTTAAAATTTATATCACAAGATATATATGTTTATTAATATCATTAGTTATATTCATTAACATTATACATATTTTACATTCTGATATCAGTAAATATTATTATATATTAATAACTATATCTTGTGGTATAACATGTAATCCTGTCGTCGACTAAACAAAATGACATCTCTGGGGCTAAATCAATTCTACAAACAGTTCAATTGTGCTACCACAATGAAATCATAATATACAAAAGATGTAAAATAAATAAACACGAATTAACTAAAAACCAAACAGAATATGAATATTAATACACTACGTATTTCAATGCTTGTAATTTCATGTGAGCAGTACAATAAAATGATTTTTTTTAAATTTTAAATATGTGACATGATATTTTAAATTTAAAACTTGTTCTAGTTTGAATTTTAAAATATGATTTTTCTAAAAAATTTATATTAAACTCCTATATATAGCCAATAAAAAATTTAAATTAATATCACCCTAACTGTTATCTATTTTTAGTCCATCCAATATTAATTTTGACTAAAAGTTACACTCTCTCATATTTAAAAAAATAATAGTCATCTAATCATCACAGTTACACACTTAAAATAATATAATAATACAACATCATACACTCTTACAAGTTACATAGAAACACACATTTTACCATCGCAGAGATTTCAAAACCTAATTTTTAAAAATTATTTAAGATCCAAAACATAAATCACCAAAAGAAAAAGGAAGAAAAAGAGAAAACAGATTGTTACACAATGTTGAATGTTGTCTCATTTTGATCAAGTGTTTGTGTATGTGTGTCTCTCCCAAAAAAATATGTATTAGGAATGAAATCAATGCCAAATTTCTAAAAATGCGAATAATTCAATTTTTCTTAAATTTCAGACCTGCAAGGATTCATTTTAGTGGTCCAATGGGGTTTTAAGATTTGTATGTATTTAATTTTCTCTAAGTTACTCAATTCGAGTACATACTTGATTTTGTTTCTTGGGTGATTTACATATAGGTTCAAAAAAGTCACTATATTTACAAATAGGTTCACAATATTTACACAGAAGCACATTTTTTTTTCTACACAGAAACACATTTTTTTCAGCACAGAACCAATTTGTAATTAATGTTAATTTTGTAAACTATTTTATAATTTTTCCTTTTTTTTTTTTTGCTTTCCATTCTTTACCTATCTTTGTAATTTTTAGAGGTTTTTTTGAAAAGAAGGAAAAGGTTTTAATAATAGAATGAGCATAAGTGATGCTCAATTAGAAGTCATAGAAGAAGAAAATACTGTCAAAAGCTGGGAAAAGTATTTTTTTAGGACCGTAATTATAGGGTAGTTGGAAAAGTAGGACAATATATTTTAGGGCTTGGAAAAGTAGGACAATATGTTTTCAAGGTTGAAAAAGTAGGACAATATATTTTCAGGCATGGAAAAGTAGGACAATAACTTTGAAAAGTTGTAAATTTAGGTCAATTTGAGCCCGAATTTAACCCAATTCGGGCTCAATTGTCCTACTAAATTTTAGTAGATTATAAGTTGCTAAAAGTATTGGAAAAAATGTTATAAATTGCTTACAATTGAGCTCGAATTGGGTTTATTTCAGGCTCAAATTGGCCTAAATTTACAACTTTTTAAAGTTATTGTCCTATTTTTCCATGCCCAAAAAACATATTTTCCTACTTTTTCAAGTCTGAAAACATATTGTCCTATTTTTCAAAGCCCGAAAACATATTGTCCTACTTTTCCAACTACCATATAATTACGGTCTTAAAAAAACATTTTTCCCGTCAAAAGCTATCCTAAACATCAATACTCAATATGCCCTTCACCTTCCTCTCAGTTACAAATACGACAACTAGATTCACCTTACTCCATTCACTTGCACAACCTACAATTTAAAACAAATCAGGGGATTTGAGATCCAATTTTTTATCTTATATCTCGTGATTGAGTTAACTCTATTTCTTGTGTTTTTTTTTTTTTTAATTTTTATCTCGTATCTTGTGATCTAATTGTATGATTACTTTCATCACTCGTTAGATTCATCCTCGAGCCTTCTTTAATACCTAATAACATTATAATAACATCATTTCATGTTATTTCTCTTAATATCCTCGAATCAAGTATATAGAAAGATACCATAAGTACGTATGACTTGCTGACGTAGCGAGGAGAGCGATACATTCGTATCGACTGGTGATTCAATCTTATGATTTATGAATATCTAAAGATATATTTTTGTGATTATAATTTGTTAATCCATCGATTCCAATTGAATACTTGAAGAACAATAACTAAAAATACGATACACAGGGATTTACCCAATTCAATTCTATTACATATTCAACTCCATTACAATGATCTTAACACTCTTTTTTATAATAACTAACTAGAGTTTCAGGTATTATAGCCTTAAAGTTTGACCCGATATCTTTAACTAGAACTCTAAATAAAACCCTAAACTCTATGAAATATAAATAATAATAATAATGATTAACTAAATACTTTTAAAATATTTTCTTCATTAATCACTCCAGATTCTTTCATTTCCATGTAAAGATCATTTCCTTCACGAGTACGTTCACCCACTCCGCCAAATACGGATATGCCCCCATGGACTTTCACAATATTGTTAATCAATTCCATAATGAGTACCATTTTACCAACCCCAGCTCCCCAAATAGTGCAATTTTCCCCCACAGCGATAAGGTGCTAAAAGATCGACTACTTTAATTCCCGTTTCAAAAATGAATAATTTTGTATCTAACTGTATAAAGGCGGGCGCATATCGATGAATAGGAAATGTGGTACGGGTATCTACAGGACCTAAATTATCAACGGGCTCTCCAATCATGTTGAAAATTCGTCCCAGAGACGCTCCACCGACCGGAACGCTTAGAGGAGCTCCCGTATCAATCACTTCCATTCCTCTAATCAGTCCATCTGTAGCACTCATAGCTACAGCCCTACCCGATTATTTCCTTATAATTGTTGTACTTCACAAGTCACATTAATTGGTTGACCAACTGTATCTTGGCATTTAACTCTATCTCCATCATTCTCTCCTATTTTAAAAGATTCATCCTCAAATTTGCACGAGTCTCTATCTCCAGCAGTAGAAGAGAGGCGAAACCATGGGCATTTTGGGAATCTTGGCAATATGCCAAGTATGCAGTCAACCAATTGATACAGCAGGAAAAGCGATGCAATCGTATCGACCGTTGATTCAATCTTCTGAATACCAGAAGATACAATATTGTGATTATAGTTTGTTAATCAATTGATTTAAATTGAATATGCAAAGAACAATAACTAAAATACATAATAAACAGAAATCAACCCAAACTGCAAATTCCACTTCATTAAATTGATATTGACACTTCTATTTATAATAACTAACTGCGATTTAAGGTATAAAAGTGCTAAAAGCCCGACCGGATAACTTTAGGTTCCATTTGGATGGATGAATTTGAAAATAAATGGATTTAAACAAAAATACATGTAAAAAGACATACATTTTACTTTAGAAATTATAAAGAGATGGGAGAGAATGGAAAAAGTAAGGAAAATGAGAGATGAAAAGGGGTAGAGGGGAGGGATTTCAAATGACATTGAGTTTGAAGATGATTTAGAATTCCTCCATTTTAAACATAAAATGAAATCTAAGTATTTGTAAATTAATTGAGTAGGTGGTTATTTGTGTGTGAAATCCATGGATTTCAAATCCACCCATCCAAATAGAGTCTCAGGTAAAACTCTAAACAAAACTTTAAATTCTATTAAATATAAAGAACAATATTAAATTGATAAAATCACATTGGTTAATTCAGTTTCAATATTCTCTAGTTTGAGAATTTGTAAACTGCGCGGTGCATTATTTAAATTTGTAGTGGAGTAAAAATTTTATGTACAATGATTTATTCATGATAAAAATGTGAACACAACTGCTTGTGATATTTAGTGTTCTCACTCACTTCCTCAATTCAAAAATTTTACAAGAGG
Source organism: Prunella vulgaris (assembly GCA_026898435.1). Lineage (NCBI taxonomy): Eukaryota > Viridiplantae > Streptophyta > Magnoliopsida > Lamiales > Lamiaceae > Prunella > Prunella vulgaris. Next base: position 20,522 of record JAPKLY010001507.1, on the reverse strand, counting down.
AATTTTTTTGGGTCACTGCTTAAGAAATGAAAATAAATAGAGCGATTACAATAAATATAGAAAAGAAAAAAGAAAAAAAAGAAAGAAAGAAAGATGTCTAGAAGTGAACTAGAAGTAAAAATTGAGAGAAAATTATTACATGAGTAGGTATTGTGTAGTTCATGATAAACTTATCATGAAATTGTTTTAATATATTAAATATCTGGTCAAATGTATCAAAATATTCATCGGGTTGAGTTCATCATGTTGTGATTCACATATTTATTTGATGTATTCATTGACACTTAATTTTATTTTCTTTATCAATTATTCCGTATATTACGAAAGTAACATGTATGTTGTGATTCACATATTCATTTGATACATTTACTGTGACTTACTTTTTTATTTTTATTCCATATGTGTTCACTACTAAATTAACATGCAGGTTGCTTACGTAGCTGTAACTTAGGTTCTACAATCATGATTCATATTTCTTTCATGTAGTTCGAATAACTTAATATTGCTATTCAAAATATTCTTGGATCTGCAGACATATAATTAAGTTAGAACAAAAGTGAACAATTTTTTTTATTAATGTTTATTATATATATTATTGTGAACTATGATTGTGTGATGATTGTGTAATAGTTAATTATGTGTTTAATGAATTATTTCTATGTCCAGATATCCGAAAATGTACAAATGCATTGTAATTTTAAAAAATTTAATTAAGATTTACGAACTAAATAATAAAAAAAATTTAGCTTTTGCACACAATAAAAATTAGGAATTGAAAATATATAAATGAATAAACAGAAATAGATCTATAAATTTAATTTATCAATTAACGATGAACCAAAACAAAAAATCAAGCATAATCTACCTCATGAAAAAAATTATAATTATCTATATGTATTTATATTCGTGTGCTAATGCACTTATCGATGAATCTTGAATTCAGAAGGATCCAAATTGTGGAACTATTTTTCAAACTATGAAAGAGCTCTTAGTTCTCCCTTGGTTTCTTCTCACTACAAGAAATTCGCGTTTTACCAACGGAAAAAATCTGTTGGTAATCACTATATTTGAATTTACCAACGGATTACTAACAAATTACCGACGGAATTGTTCCGTCGGTATTTCGCTCGTCGCTAAATTTACCAACGGAAAAGTAGTCCGTTAGTAAAAAGTACTGATGGATTACCAACAGATTACCGACACATTAACTTATATAATTTTTCTGTTACTAATCCGTTGGTAAAACGGTCAGTAAATCAAATCTGTTGGTAATTTAATGATCAGACCCGTCAAAAATCTGTTGGCAATTTGTTAGTAATTTCCGTTGGTAATCCGTTACTATAAATATCGGTTGGAAATCCGTTAGTAAATTTTGTTAAAAATCTGTTGGTACATATATCGGTTGAAAATCCATTGGTAAATTCTGTTAAAAATCCGTTGGTATTTTGTTGTTAAAGATTGACAAAACTACCAACAGATTTTTCTGTTGGTAAATTATATATTGAATTTTATTATTTATTCCTTACTAATATCATAATATTTCCTGTCATTAAATAAAATTTTAAATTTATCACAATTTTAAATTCATATAATCCAAAAAATTCATAGCATAAACTTAAAAATAAAATCCACCATTTTGCACACTTCAACACTTTTTTCTACCAATACGTCCTAAATGATTTACAAACATAATTGAAAATCTACAACTATCATAATTTTTAATTGATACTCATCCTAATCACCACTATCAAGAGGATCTCAAAAAGTTGGAAGTTGGGACATTAACACACTCCACTAGAGGAAATGAATAATTCCCCCAACAATATCCATTTAGTGGTCGTCCACTCTCTTAGCACACTCTGATTCACATATGTCGGGATTTGATAAAACAGGATCAATAGCAATTCTTAACTCGTCTTTTTCTTGTAAAAAAATGAATAACCAAAATGCATAGTTAATAATTACACATATCAATTTGACACCATCAATCAAGTTCAGTAGTTAAATGTGACAAATATATATACTAATTTACCATCATCAATCAAGTTCAACCGTTAAAATATGAAAAATGAAGTCAATTTGGATATAGAATGAAATTATATCATAAATAAAATATGAGGTGAAGAATAAATAATAGTTTTGTTTATAAAATATCAAATCACTAAATGACAATAAAATTTAATGCCCCATTTAATGATGTATCTAAAGATGCAAATGTATGTACCCTTCAACCACATCCAAGTCGTGACTGAACACCACTTTTGTGAGCCTCCATATCTGCAATGAAATATTCATGAAATTACAACGTCATATTAAACAACAGTACATAAAAACACATCATATAAATTTAATTAACTAACATGCACCCTAATCACTATCTATATACTCAACCTCATCATCTGTGCTATCCATTTCAGATTCAATTATAAGATCATCGTCTTCCTCGAGAAGCTCATCATCAATGTCTATGAATACTCCACTCGGATCATTTAATGATTCGGGTCCTTCAACATTAATTTCTACTAAATGGTGGACATTTGCACCATCTTCTTGGAATGGTTCATCTACTTTTTTATGCTTATCTTGTTCATTTGATGTAGAAACTTCTACAATAGCCCTAGCTTTTACCTTAGAAACAACCCACCAATCTCTTTGTGCACGATTAGCACCAGGATACTCACAGTAATATACTTGAGTTGTTTGAATGGCCAACACAAATGGTTCATATTTATTGAATCTTCGTCTATTATTCACCTCTACAATCCCATGATCATAATGGATCCTTGTTCCCAAACTCGAGGGATCGAACCATTCACATTTGAACAATATAATTCTCTTGATTGGTAGACCAAAATATTCTACCTCAACAACATCTACCAATTGGCCATAGTAGTCACTCTCACTTACACTTAAATTAGATCCCTTTATACATACCCCACTGTTCATAGTCCTTTTAGAAGATCCATGACTAAGCGTGTGAAACTTATAACCATTGACAATATATCCATGGTATGACTTAACACTTCTTAAAGGGCTTTGGCAAGATCTTGAATACTGGGGTTGGAAATGTCATTTAAAGGATCATGTGCCTACAAGTGAGGAATAATAATAACACATTAATAAGGAAGATAAAATATGTACAAATACATTCAGCTTTGTTCATATACTCACATATTGTTCAAACCATTATGGGAAATTGTTTTCAAGTTTAACATCAACTTCTTCATCTGAGATGTCTGGTTGTTGGATCTTCAACGAATCTATGAATACTCTTTACATATGCATAAGATTAAAAAAATATTATTTGTTGAAAATACTTAGAATTGTTGAATAATAATAGTATCATAATTACCAACCTAGTATAGCATGCAACCTCCGAGCAATTCAACAAGATATAACTATGAGCAGCTTTGTATTCATGCTCTGTCATATATCTAGTTTTTGCTTTTCCAATAGCACGACCAGGAAACTTGAATATGGAGAGACACCCATCATATCCCTCCCACTGACTACAAATCGCATCACTACGTGGCACTCTTCTATGTCGTGTATGCACGTGGTCTTCAAAATAATAGGAGCAAAATGATGTTGCCTCATCCACTAAATATGCATTACTTATGGAACCTTCAACTTGAGCTTTATTACAAACATTATTTTTCAACTTGCGAAGATACCTAAGAAAAGTTGTTACGTTACTTACATATTTATGGTTATTACATGAAGTCTATTTAAAATATACTTGTATAATCGATTTACCTCTCAAAAGGATACATCCAACGATAGTGTACAGGACATGCAATGCTAGCTTCATAAGCCAAGTGCACAGGGAGATGTTCCATCGAGTCAAAAAAACTTGGGGGGAATATCTGTTCAAGCTTGCACAATATAATAGGTATTTCTTTATCTAATTGTTCCATATCTTCTTGCCTTATGGTGGTGGCGGTGAGCTCCTTGAAGAAAAGACTAAGTTCTGTAAGGGCTTTCCAAACATGTGAAGGAAGAAGTTCCTTGAATGCAATAGGTATCAACCTCTGCATGAAAACATGACAGTAGTGGCTTTTCATTTTATGAAACTTGTTTTTCTTCAAGTCGACGAGTCTGCCAAAATTTGAGGCATAGCCATCAGGAAATCGAAGTTCTTTGATCCATTTGCACAATATTTCTCTACCCTTCTTATCAAGAGTGTAGCAAGCTTTAGGGTATTTTCCAGATATTTCATCTTGTGCCAACTCGGGGCAATGACAAATGTCATTCAACTCCTGCCTAGATTTCAAAGTATCTTTTGTTTTGCCTTGCACATCCATGATTGTATTAAAAATGTTGTCAAAAACATTTTTCTCCACATGCATTACATCCAGATTATGTCTGATTAGATTTGAGCTCTAATAAGGTAAATCCCAAAAGATACTTCTTTTTTTCTAACCACAATTTTGTTTTTTGTTGGACTCATTAGCTCCGATTTCTATGACCTTTACTAGACCCAAACCCTCAATTTCATTCAATAATTGAACTCCAGATCGAACATCAGGTGCATCATCCAAAATTACTTTGTTCTCAATGATAGATGATGTATTAATTCGAAATGGATGATCAGGGTGTAAGAACTTACGATGACAATCAAACCAAGTTTGTTTACCACTTTTTCGAAGAGAAAAAGCATATGTCTTATCCATGCAATATGGACAAGCTAACCGTCCAGCAGTACTCCATCCAAACAACATGGAATAGGCTGGGAAGTCACTAACTGTCCACATGACAACAGCTCTCATCTCAAAGTTCTGCTTCTTTGAAATATCGTAAGTTTGAACACCAACTTCCCACAATTGTATCAATTCCTTGATTAGAGGTTGCAAGTACACATCCAACCTATCTTTTGGGCTATTAGGACCAGGCACTAAGATAGTTAAGAACATGTACTGCTCTATCATGCATAGCCAAGGTGGCAAATTCAACGGGGTGACTATCACTGGCTAAGAAGAATACTGTGAACCATATTGTGAAAATGGTTGAAATCCATCTGTGCAGAGGCATAATCGCACATTTCGAACTTCAGCTGGATGTGTGTTATTGAAATGTTTCCAAGCAAGAGAGTCCGAACAATGTTTCATAACACCATTTTTCACCTCATGTTCCCCATGCCACCGCATTTCATTAGTCGTTGCAGTAGAGGCGTACAATCTTTTCAATCTATCTGCCAAGGGAAAATAATACATCTTCTTGAAAGCAACACTTTTCTTAGTTAGTGTGCCGCTTTCTTGACTAGCTCTCCTAAATCGTGAATGACCACAAATTTTACAACAGATGAGATCATTGTCTTCACCCCAATATATCATGCATCCATTGTTGCAACAATCAATTTTTATCACTGGCAAGCCCATTCCTCGCAATAATTTCTTTGTGCAACGAAAATCTTTTGGGATTGTATTTTCTTGAGGAACAATCTCACCAATAAGTTGCATCATATCATCAAAGTTTCTTACAGACATGTGATGCTCAGACTTCAAGTGCATCATTCTAGCTATAAATGATAATTGGAAGTGATTGGTACATCCCTCCCACAACTCTTTATCCGCAGCAGTGAGCATATCATAAAATTGTTGATAATCAGGATTTGGAGATTCTTCCATACCACTCGGTTCAAACTGTGGAGCAGCAGCATCCATCACCATAGCATGGTAATCCATTGGGGGGTTCCATATCGTCATCTTCAGTATCATTTTGGCTACTTGTTGTATCGAGATCTTTCTCCCCGTGGCAATTCCAAACGTAATAATTAGGCACGGATCCATTTTTGGATACGTGGAATCTAACATCATCAGGAGAAAGATACCTACGATTTCGGCACCTACGTTGATTACAGGGACACCTAATTTTATCGATGTCCGTCCAGTCAACTTGGCTACAAGCGAATTCAATAAAGTTCTCCAGTCCTTCTAAAAACTCATCAGTTAAGACCCCTCTGTTCAATCTTCTGTACATCCACTGGCGGTCCACATTCATTTTTACTAACTAGATCTCCTAAATATTTCAAGAGTACGTATAAAGTATGTTTTAGGAGAGTAAGATAGAAAAAAATTAGCAAAAATTGAGAAAGCATGACTTACAGTGTATAATAATGCTGAAGAAGAATTTTAAATCTGCAAAAAAGAAAAAAAGGAGAACAAGATTAGTTCCTTCTTTAAATAATAAAAATATTAAACACAAATTACGGTAGTTGATGTGTAAGTTGATCCTATTAATCGAATTGTGAGAAAATGACTTCTTGAGAACAGGAAATCAGTATTGCACTTATCGTATATTCTTGTTTAACTAGATGATCAGATTATTAAGAATTAAAAGATTGAGAATTTAGAAAAATTAGTTGGAACAACTTGTGACAAATATGCTTCTCCTGGACACACAATGTGAAGTATACAAGAATAAATAGGAGATATGTATTTTTATTCTTATTCCCATTGAAAAACTTAAAACAATTAGCCCAAAGAAGCAGCTAGAATTCTCATCAAGTCTTCCTTCTCTTGTGCAAAAGTCTTCTTCTTCCTCTGCCTTCTTTCCTTCTTTGATTTATTTTTATTTTTCTTTTTATTCAAGGTAAGACTTATAATATTTTACAAAAGGCAAACATATAAATTAAAAAAATATATATGCATACATAAGCAAATAGAAAGACAAGATACATTACCCTTTGAAGCATCCATTGACAATTGGAACAATTGCCAAATTTGAAACCTCATTGACATTCTTCTGATGATGTATTACATATTAAGGCCATCAACTTATTTTTCGTATCAAATAACAAAAGGCAATTCTTTATTCCCAAAATTCAATGAGACTGAGAAAACCTGCTAAAATGATATAAAATTAGGAGTACCAATTTTTTCCTTAACAGATTTTCTCAATCTCATGTCAATTTTAGAAACCATGAATTGTCTTAAGCATTTGATGTGGACTGCATGATGATTCAATATATTTTGAACTGTTCAAAATGAGAAATTGCAATATATATATATCTTAATATTATATAAAGACGAAGTTATGAAATCAACCAGAATGCTCGATTTCAAATTTCCTCTATTCTCATTCATTCTGGCATTAATAATTAATCTCGACCTTATAATTTAAGTGTTTTAATCTTAACCGTACATTTTATATTTTATACATATATATATATCTTATAAATATATTCACAATATCAAATCATATATCTAATTTTTTAATCTCAGCCGTTCATTTTAATTTCTATACTTCTATAAATTTCAACTCCATAAACATTATTGTTCTCATCTTTTAACCTTATTTCTTCTTGCGTCTCTTGATTTTTCTTATTTCTCTTCGTCGTATTCTAATATTCAAATTGTTTTTTTTTTGCAGGTTCATATTTCACATTCAATAATCTGGTGAAATAATATTTTTTCCAAAGCTACACAACTTACGTGGTTTTCTTTTGGAGGTAACGTTTAATTGCTATAATTGCAGATCTATTTGATTTAAAATTTTGATGTTTGAATTGTTTATTTGATGTTTGAATTGCAGATTTATTCTAGAGCATAATATTGTGTACGCGTTATCCATGTGTATATAATTTTAATTTTATGATATTTGAATTGTTTATTTGCCTTTTTTTTTCATGTTTTTAATAGTTAAAATTTTGATGTTTGAATTGTTTTATTTTCTATTGCTACACAATTTTCATGGTTTTTTAGGTAATATTTAATTGCTACAATGTCAAATCTATTTGATTTAAAAAATTTATGTTTGAATTGTTTATTTATCTTTTTAATATTTTTTTTCATGTTTTAAATATTCTGATATTATTTTTTTAGATTCAGTTTTAATTGCAGGTTCGTATTACAATCATTGTGTATGTGTCATACATACCGTAAGTTATTTTACACCGTAAATTATTTATAATTCTAGAACCAAAGATGTTATAGAAATAATATTGTGTATGCGTTGTGAATGTGTACATATTTTTTAAGTACTTAATTTATTTACCGCAATATTGTTTATGTGTTGTGCATGTATAAATCATTGATACACGTATATATTAGATTCAAGAAATCAGACACGCAAATATATATATATATATATATTATAACTCATTAATACACGTGTATATAAACTCAATAAATTTTAACAAAATAAAATTTATAAAATATTTTGTTCTTGATTATTTTAATAACATTTTTTTATATATATTCTTAATTTTCTTTTAACATACATATATAATAATAAATATTTATATTATAAAATATATATTCTTGATTTTTTTAATCATATATTTTGATATGTTCTTGATTTTCTTTTAACATACTTATATAATAATAAAATTTTAGAAATAATCATAGATTGATACAAAAGTAATACACTATTTTCAAATTGATACAAAATTTAATTATTGTATGAATAAGATAGCCTCAAATTATAATTTAATATTGTGTGAATACAAAAGTAATACACTATTTTTATATTTTAAATATTGTGTGAATAAGATAGTGTCAAATTATATAATTATAGATTTATATTATCAAATAAATTTATATATAAATATACAAGAAATCAAAATTTATTAATTCACATAATATAATCTATATTAAAAAATATTTTTTAATAATCCCTCGTAATACACGGGTTTACGTACTTGTATATATATATATAATGTTTATTAGAGAAACCTCGAGCATGACTCAAGCCGTGAAAAGTGGGAATGAGAGCAGAGCTCACTTACAATGCTGGGTTTGATTCCAACAAAAGACTTGGAAAAAAATAAAATCTTCCCAAAAAAAAATATACTTAATAAAGAGAAAGTTATGAAGCTCTAATGATAATGAAAGAAGGAAAAAAATAATACTTATTAGAGAAAAAGGAAATAAAAGATGTGATATTTTTGAGAAAAGAAGGATGAGAGAATATTGCATATGATTTATAGATGATAGTCATAAGTGCTTACATTTAATGTGGAAAATAAAATTAAATACCTGAATATTTTTTAAAAGATAAAATAAATTATAATCATTATTACAAAATAAACTGTGAAAATATAATAAATTGGGAATCATATTGCAAAATAAATTGGGATTAACATTGCAGACTCGAGATTTAATTCATAGTGAGAATTTTTATAAGAGAAAGCAACATAAATATCTCGAAGAAGAAATGTGAATTACATTACTCCATGATATTTTGGTTGCATTACTCACCCCCTCAATCAAAAGACCTCTATGAGAAGAAATTTTTTAATCACTATTTGAGAAATGAAAAAGAAAAAAGAAGAGAAAAAGAAAAATATTTAGAAGTAAAAAGAGAGAAAGTTATCACATATATGAGTGTATAATGAGTAAACTTATTAGAGAGTAACCCATATTTATAGGTGCAAGGATGTATAATATAATTATTTATGGAAAATACAATTAATACTAACATATCTATATATGAAATTAGATAAAAAAATTTAATGAGATAATATCATAAATGTATTAGATTCCTTTAGCATTTATGATGAATTTATGGAGCTCCAATCCAATTATAATTTAGGGTTAATTTAAATAAATTACTATCTTTTTTTAAATTGCAATCTTATTTAAAGATTTGACTTTATTTTTAAAAAAGAAAAGAAAAAATAAACTCTCATTTTATATTTGGTTGTAATTCAAAACAAGAAACAAATTTATTACTGTCCGAAAATTATAATTTACCAACCTAATAATAAATAATTTATTGTATATTGCATGATTTATAGATTGGTTCAAATGACAATTTATAATTAATTATCATTTTCAGGAAGATTGAAATTGAACTTTTGGTCATAATTTTTAACAAATTTCACATTGAGGTTTTGTTTACAACTATTTCTAAGTTTAGAGTAGTTTGTAAATTGTGAAAATATTATTATATTATTTGCAATGAATCTTATATTTAAAAAAATTAAATATAAATAAAATACTATAGTGGATGATGGTCCCGAAACCAATAAATATCTTCAGACTTCATAATAAATTACTTTTTAAACAAAACACCAGAAAAAAAAGAATATAAAACAATAAGGAGCACGACAATGTAAAGTGGTTCAAATGCTCAAACTCCTACATTTATTATCTTGGTTGAATAGTAGAAGCCTTCATTTCAGAATTGATCTTATTTTAATGTGTTAAGGTGCACAAACTAGTCTTAAATTCATCCATTGAACAACCTCGCATCTGGGCCTACGTCCCTTGTGGAATTGCCTATAGCTTGACTCACATCTCTCTTAGGATTGGCTTAACTTATCTCACACTAAACCACTAACATTCTGTTAACAGTTTAGGTTTGATGTGCTTCCTATTAGGTGATTTTTTTTCTTACAAAGTTTTAGCTTATAAGTTAGGATTGAAAAAATTTCTCTAATCTTATGATGTATATGATGAGCTCGGATACAAAGTAGAACATTCTAAAGATATATCATAACTTAACAATGTTCTCGGATGGAGATGTTTAAGATCTAGCTCTTCTTAATTTGTCAACATTCTCACACCTCCACTGGCATCATCGTCCTAGCCGGGTAGACAGTCAAGTCGTAATTAAGGAGAGGCCCTTGGTTGATTAACAATCATTATATTATATATAGTTAGTATATATAGTTAGACGATGGCCTTATCTTTCTACTTCTCTTTCGAAGGTTCGGTTTGTATTTATAGCATGGATTTAAAAATTATTGTTGGACAAAATAATATTCAAATCCAAACTATTCATGGAGTACATATTTCTCCTTTTCAGGGTAGCTATGACCTTTGTCAGCTTTTGTCAAACATGTATATTTCTTATTGGTCCACGTTAGCTGATCCTAATGACTCTTTTTTTCAGGATACTTGATCAGAGAAGTCCTGACTACAAGTGACTTATCATCAGCTTCTCTAAAGATCTTCAACCTTCCATGCTAACATTAAAGACATATGAATTTTAATTTACATCATATTAAGTTATAACTATCAGTTTTCTCACATATTTTTTTATTTTTACTTCCTCTTCAGTAGAGTAACTAGTTTGCTCTCTAAGCCTATTTTGCTTAGTTAAACATTCGAAGTATATGTTAAGTTCTTAGTGTGTTAAGTCGTGACATTCGTTTTGAGCCGGTGAGATGGCATTGGGTTTAGTTAGACAACTAACTATACCTACTCTTCTTTTATCTCAATGAGTGATTTGGTACCATTTTCCCTCTGCTTTCCTTACGAATTACACACATTGATAGAATTCTCGAGACATTGTAAACAATATATAATTAGAACAATTAAGTTTTTCTTTCCTAAAATTTTATTTGAGTGAAGCTACACGTATTCTTTGTGAAGTTAGCATACATGTTGATCACTTAATTAAGTTTGATTCATCATATGTGATTCGTACATTCAATTGATGCATTTATTGCCACTTAAATTTTTTAATTTATTTTATCTATATTACTTTCCACGTGTTCATTATGAAGGTAATATGCATGCTACTCATTCGTCTATGCGTAAAGTTCTACATATTGTGGTTCATATTTCTTTCATGAAATTACAGTCAGTTAACTTTTATTTGAGGAGTCTTCGTGGACTATGTGTTGAATTGAATCTTGATCGATGTCCATGGGGACTTGATTATCAAGTTCATCATACTCTATGTCCATCTCGGCGGTTACAACTTGTTTATGCTCGTCAATATTTCTAACACTTAAATCTTGAAAAGAAAAAGCGTAATCTAAAGACTCATAGGGGTAGTTCACACACTTCTTTGCCATTATTTGGTCACCTTTAATGGTGCCAACCACACCTTCAATGTTGGGAAACTTAATACAATAAAAATAAGAGGACGCTACGGCCTCGAATGACTCAAGAAAAGGACGACCTAAAAAGCCATTATAGACATTTGGCAAATCAACTATTACAAATTCTATAGGCCTAGTAATATTCCTTACTTTGTCATTTTTACAACAAATGAGCTCAACAGCGAGCTTGATTTTTCCATAGGCTGTGACTGCAGTATCTCCGAACCCTTTGAGTACGGTGTTGTACGGCATGATGTAGCTCGCGAGATTGCCCATTTGGTCAAGTGCTGACTTGAAAATGATATTGCAGAAACATCCATTATCAACGAGGATGCGACTCACATTCATTCCAAGAATTTTTGCTGAAATGACCAGAGCGTCATTTTTTGGGCATAGCAGTTCTTCCCTATCTTCTTTGGAAAACGAGATCACACAACTCTTGGAGATATTTGGCTCAGGAGGTGTGACGAGATTTACCTCGTTGAGTGCTCTCAGCTCAGCCTTCCTCTTTCTGTTGGAAGTGTTGATCACCGGAGTAAGACCTCTTAAGGCTCCACCAGAATTATAAAAATATGATGGATTTGAGAAAAATTGATCATTGTGAAAATAATATGAGATAGAGAAAATCTGTTGAAAAATATAAATGATATAAAATTGATAAACTTCATATCCATTTTGAAAATCATAAACTGTGTAATGCATTTGTGTTTAAGTAAATCAAAATTTAATATAGAGTGAATTGCTCATAATGAATTTTTATTTTTTTATAAGAGAAAGCAACATTATAAATATCTCTTACAAAAAACGTGAGCTACATTATTCCGTGATATTTTGGTTGCATCACTCACTCCCTCGATCCAAAGACCTCTATGAGAAGAATTTTTTTTCACTATTTGAGAAATGAAAAAGAAAAAAGAAAAGAAAATGATAAAAAATAGAAATGTCTTAGAACTAGTAAAAAAGAGAGGATGTTATTACATATATGATTGTGTAATGAGTAAATCTATTGGAGAGTAACCCATATTTATAGGTGCAAGGATGTATAATGCAATTATTTATGAAAATTAACAATTAATACTAATATATCTAAATATGAAAAAAAAGAAAAAAAATTTAATGAGATAAGCTCATAAATGTATTAGATTCCTTTAGCATTTATGATGACCTGATGAATTTATGGAACTTCAATACAATTATATTTAGAGTTAATTCAAATAAATTACTTTCTTCTTTTCTTTTTTAAATTGAAAAAAGAAAAAAGATAAAAAAGGGAGATGTCAGGACGTGAAGAACAAGTAAAAATAGAGAGAGAGTTATTAGATATATGAGTGTGTAATGACTAAACCTCTTAAAGGGTTACCAATATTTATAGGTGCAAGGATGTATAATGCAATTATTTATGGAAAATAATAATTAATACTAATATATCTAAATATGAAAAAAAAAAGATAAAAAAATTAATGAGATCATCTCATAAATGTATTAGATTCCTTCAGCATTTATGATGACACAATGAATTTATGGAGCTCCAATCCAATTATATTTTAGGGTTAATTCAAATAAATTACTAATTTTTTTTCAAATTGCAATCTTATCTAAAGTTTTGAAATTTAAAAGAAAAACTCTGATTTTATATTTGGTTGTAATTCGAACAAAGAAATAAATTTATTACTCTCCGAAAATGATAGTTTACCTACCTAATAATAAATAATTAATTGTATATTGCATGATATATAGATTTGTTCAGATGACAATTCATAATTAATTACCATTTTTAGGAAGATTGAAATTGACATTTGGTTATAATTTCTAACAAATTTCAAATTGAGGTTTTGTTTCCTACCATTTATAAGTTCAGAGTAGATTGTAAATTGTGAAAATATTGTAATATTAATTGCTATTAACTCTGTATTTAAAAAATTAAATTATAACTCAAATATTATAGTTGATGATGGTCTCCAAATCAATAAATATTTTCAGAATTCGTAATACATTTCTTTTAAAACACAACATCGAAAAAAAGAATATAAAATAATAAGGAGCGCAACAACATAAAGTGGTTCAGTGGTTCAAATTCCTACATCCACTATCCTGGTTAAACAACAAGATTCCTTCATCTTGGAATTGATCTTATTTTTAATATGCTTAGGTGCATGAACTAGTCTTACGTTCATCTATTGAACAACCTCCCATCTGGGCTTACGTCCCTATGTGAAATTGCCTACATCTTGACTCACATCTCTCTTGGGATCGCCTTCACTTATCTCACTCTAAACTACTAATTAACATTCAGTTAACAGTTTAGGTTTGGTGTGTTTCCAATTAGGTGAGATTTTTCTTACAACATTTTCGCCTATAAGCTAGTGTTGGGACAATCTGAGTGTTTTGATTAGATCCCAAAACCCCTTGATGAATTTGCCTAAGTATAGTTTATTGTACATGACTGCAAGTCATCCTGACATCACCTATACAGTCGTAGTTTGTGCAAGATATCAGTCTGATCTGAAGAAAAGTCATTTAGAGAGTGCCAAAAAGATACTGAAATACCTGAAGGGTACAATCAATTTAGGACTTTGGTATCCCTCTGATGACAACCTAAAATTGACTGGCTATTCTGATGCTGATTATGGAGGCTGTAGGCTTGATAGGAAATCAACTACAGGAACATGTCAGTTTCTAGGGAGTAAACTGATCTCTTGGTTTTCTAAAAAGCAAACCAGTGTTGCAACGTCCACTACTGAGGCTGAATATATGGCGGCAGGCAGTTGTTGTTCCCAAATCCTTCGTTGAAGCAACAACTGAGAGACTACCAAGTAGAGGCCACTGATGTCCCAATTTATTGTGACAATAATAGTGCCATTACCATATCACAAAACTCAGTCTTACACACAAGGTGTAAGCATGTAGACATCAGGCATCACTTTATCAGAGATCATGTTGAGAAGAAGGATATAAGGATGGAGAGGATCCCTACTGACAAGCAGAGTAGACATCCTGACTAAGGCTTTGCCTAAAACCAGGTTTGTTGAGTTGTCAGTAGAGTTAGGACTTCTTGACCCAGGAGTAGATGGTTCAGTATGAACCTCAATTCAGGAGTGAACAAAGTGGTCAGGAGGGATGACTAACTCAGGATCAAATTGCAAATAGATGGATGGCGTTCAGGGGGAACAGACATCATATTTGGATCTTTAGGTTCAGGACACCGATCTCAGGGCTTGTCACCCTGATCAGACTCAGAGGTATCAGTCAGGTTTCTATATCTGATTGACTGGTATGTATTATTGAACCTTTGCTTTAATTATGATTTACTTGCATCATTTCTGATCATGTCTGACACCACATCAATCACAGGGTTTTTAACTCTCATCCCAGCCGTTCATTTATTATTCAGTTTTTATTAAATGCAAAATGCGTATTTATTTCAAACATTCCTCTGACACGCATTTAATGCATTTGTGGGCGGGAATAGTTTTCTATAAAGTTTGAATAATTAGCTTCGAAAACTGAATTTGGTAAAGTTTTATTCCGGATATACCCCTTCTTCTAATCTGTTGAATTTCAAAAGACTTTCCATCAAAATCGTCCATTAAAACTGGAGTTTTGGGTATAAAAGGAAGGATTATTCACTGTGCACAATTTACGCACCCATATTTTCCTTAACCAATATTTCTTGCAACCTTCTATCCCCTTCTTGCATCCATGGCTTCCTCTACTGCTCTGTCTGTCGAAAACACGAAGAGATTCCACAATGTAATTTCTGAAGTGGAATCGAAGGTCTCTTATGAATGTTTGGTCGATTTCACCCATCGTGCCACCATCAAAGAGCTCGGACAAGTCTACGGGGCCTTGAACAATGCTGGGCTCGTGGACTTCGTCTCGAAGAAACCAGCCAAAGTTTGCCCACATCAGATCATAGCCTTCTACGCCAACATGAAGATGAATGCTGACGATGAGTGGGAATCAGTGATTCCACTCAGAAGGTTTGTGGAGAAGAATGGAAAGAAGGTGGTTCAACACTTCGTCGAGCGGATCAAGGTCAGGGATCTAATCAGGAGGACCTATAATCTGGCTCACTCCACTGAGGATAAACAACTAGGCGATCTGACTGCATACATGGCTGGTGAGGAACAAGACTGTATGAACGAGTACCTGATCGTTCCTACTGAGATCTACAGCACAATGAACAAGAAACACCTGAAACCTGATCGTTCCTACTGAGATCTACAGCACAATGAACAAGAAACTCCTGAAACCTGAATACAAGCTGCTATTCAAGGTTGTTGTCCAGAGCATAATGGGCTTCATGGGAGGCATGGAGCAGATCAATCAGCCCAAGATTAGGGGCTTGGCTGCCGTAGTGGACAACGCTCAAATTGACTGGGAGAAGTTCTTTCTTCAGAAACTCATCCAAGAGTCCAAGAAAGTCAGAATGATGGGAGATAAGATTGTGCTTGACAAAAGCCCTCATTTCGGATCAAGGCTTTCTGTAATGCTTCAGGACTTCCTTGGAGAAGTGGACAAGGAGGGTTGTGACGACTTCAAGGACAAGCATGTCCTTTTCAAGAACTTAGCTGATACGATCAAGAGAATGCTCGACATGGAGATAAAGAAGGTGTCGAGAGGAAAAGGCAAGGGCAAGATAGCCAGTTCCAAAACTCAGGACGAGCCTGTGAAGAAGGCCCCGATGAAGGTGAAGGTGAAGGGAATCACCATCTCGGAGCCCGCTGAGAAGAGGTCGCTGATGAGGGATGAGCCCTCTGATACTGAGTCTGACCAACCTGAACCGAGGTCAGTTTCAATTGCCAAACCAGCTGTGCCAATATCTTTTGTGGCACCTTCGGGAGTTCCCTCGTCAGAACCTACGGCAGCTTCCGGTACTGAGAAGATACCTCGGCAGGAGCTGACTCAGGTCGAGGGGGAACAAGAAATTCAGGATGTCAGGGTGGCAGTTAACCCTGAAGTGGTTGTGATGGACGTGGTCCATGCAATCGGGGAAGGTGATGAGGCTCAGACGGAGCCGAGTGGAGGAGCTCAGGAGGAGCTGGGCGAAGAGGTGTTGGAAGAAGAAATGGAGGCCCAGCATGGGCGAAGCAGTAGTACAACTGATGGCTCGGAGGAGCATCAGGATGAGGAAGAAGGAGGTGAAGAAGGCCAGGGTGAATCGGCCCCTAAGGATGATGCCCCAGTGCAAGAAATGGCTCCAAAGACCTCGAGTTTGACTGCCTTCGAACTTGACGTCTCAAGCCATCAGGTTCGTGTGGCAGCACTTACCTGAACTGAAGGATCCCTTCAGGGAGGAGGCCATTAGACTGAGGATGCTTGTAATCAAATGCCGATCATCTCTTCCAGAACTGGAGTCCCTGATTGAGGAAAAAGTTGTGGATGTCCTGAGGGACCAGGAGCAAATTCTGTGCGATCAATTTTCCATTCGATCATATGCTCAAGTCCTTCTCACTGAGGACTTTATCAGGGTTGTGAGGGCACACAATCCCGATGCTAGTCAGGCCCTTGTGCCTGCTGCTGCTGAAGGTGCACAACCTAGTGCACTGGCCGATGACGCACTCCCCGGGGCCGGGATTGCTGAGGCTCAAGGAGATGCCCCAGTTGTGGCTTCAGGGAAGTCCACAAGGAGGAGGAAGAAGAAGAGCCGTACCATCTCAGTGGGAGTGTCACTGATGGGCCGGAGTTTACTCAGTAAGATCGCCCGTCAGCAAGAGAAGCTGAAGAAGCTGACGACTGCTTTCACTAAGGCAAGGATGGAAGACACTGAACGATTCCTGAGCCTTAAAAGACAGAGATCCACTGAGGATGCTATTATCTCTGACCAGATTCAAAATTCCATTAACTCATCTTTGAGTGGCCTGGATAACAGGATCAAAGCACTTATTACTGAAGCTCTGAGGGGGCAGGAGGCCCAGGTCAGGGAAGTAGCTCGGGAAGAAGCCCAGTCGGAAGATGCGTCTCTCTTGAAGAAGGTAACTGAGTCCATGAAGAACTCTGATGATGCATGGCAGAAATCCTTCACAGCTCTGATGAACGATTGCTCAAGTTTGAAGAACGAGCTGACTGTCTTGTAGAAGAAGTTCGATAATCATCTTTCCCAAAGCATAGGCAGGGCAGAGAGGACTGATATGCTGGCTTCTGACCTGAAAGTAGTTGCTGACCAGGCTGCTTCGCAGGGGATCCTAATTGGGGATATCAAGGCCAAATTGGATAAGGAGGAGGATGCCCCTGATACTGCCAAAAAGGGGGAATGAGTGAAGAAGAAAAATCCTAAGTTCGAGGTTTCCAAGAAGAGGAAGGCTACTGATCAGCCTGATCCTGAGGAAGTTCAAGAACTCTTGGATGAATGCAAGGAACAGCTCTATCCTGGTGATCCCTTGGTGGTAGCAAAGAAGAAGCAGAAGCAAATCACTTTGGAGACTGCACTAAAGGTCAGGTCTCAGGATACAAAAATAAAAAAACTTCAGGGTCAACTTGATGCCCTGAAGGAAAAGGAGAAAACTGAGAAGAAGAAGTCTGAGCCTGGTGCAGCAAAGAAGAAGGCTGCTGGTCAGAAGAAGAAAGCTCTCGTGGAGTCGTCAGGGCCAATTCCCTTTGAGTACGTAGACAACTTCATCCCTCCTGAACTGAACGAGATCTAGGTCCCGGTCAAGAAGGAGTTCATGGAGAAGTATTACGTATATGAAAACTGGCTGAAGTGTGAAGGTCATGACAAGAACGCAGTATTCATTGAGTGGATGACCATACACTATCCTGACTTGTTCGCCGAAATTGACAGATTTGCTGACAGTGCAGGCGTTCAGATCAAAGCTCCCAAGAATATCGTCTACGTCCCTCCACTGCTCGGAATTAATCATCACCTGAACCGAAGTGTTATTCAAGCTGAAATGAAGATGATCGCTCAGAACTGCGGAGCACTTCAGGATGTTGATCTTTTCCATGCCGTGAAGCTGAGAGTCCTGGCCAAGTATGGACTCTCACTGGAGAGATGGGACGATGAAGACTGAAGAGTAGTCTGTCAGGATTATATGTTTCAGGAATTGTTGTAATAGTTTCAGGATATTTTGTACTTCTTTTATCAATCAATGAAACTATTTATATTCCTGAGACAACAACTCGTTGACTCCTAATTTACTTTTCTGCTCTTTATCAAGAACTGTACTAACCCTTTCCTGTTTCCATCTTATAGAACTAAGGACCTAATATAGGTTCCTGAACTGAATACTGATTGTATCAGTAACTTGTTTAGATGATAGGATTTTTCTAAGGGTTTTGGCATCATCAAAAAGGGGGAAATTGTTGGGACAATCTGAGTGTTTTGATTAGATCCCAAAACCCCTTGATGAATTTGCCTAAGTATAGTTTATCAGGATGATAGGCTTAGGATAGATAGGTTAGAATAGATTTTCTATTCACAGGTATTCAGTTCAGGGGGAACGTACTGAGGGGTGGAGACTGATGGAGACGTCCTTGAAGTCTGAAGTCTGAAGTATCTCCAACCCTGAAGGTGTTGATCGTCCTGAAGATGGTCAACCTGAAGCTACAACCTGAAAAACCTAGAAAGAGTCCTGAAGATGCCTAGAAGTCATCCTGATGAAGACCACTGATCTTGACAGAACTGAGTAGACTAAGCATGCTCAGGGAAGTCTCTATCAGTGAAGGCTGTGTGTAACCTTGATCAGGCTGAATGTCCTTCTGTTGTTCATAAGTCCTGACTTGGGCCTAGTATCAGTTAACCTGATACTTGTAAGTCCTGAGACCCAAAGGTTACACGTGCGAATGGAAGTCTGATGAAGCAGAAAGAATGTCAGAGTCTCCAACATAAGACAAACATTTATGCTGAGTAAAGAACGAGGAACTCAGAGTTATAAATGTACGAGGTTCAGTAAAGTCAATGCCAACAAACTAGCCGTTGGACAAGCGACCAGTTAGAAGGCGACACGTATGTACGGAGACTGAGCGCATTTAATGCTTCTCAGAGGTGCAGGCGGCGGATCAGAAACTTTGCCATACTAGGTATGGTCTCTGTCAGACAAGGACAACCAACTTCTGCACCTACCCTAAATAGGAAGGTTTGAAACGGATCACTTCCAACGGATCTATTTCAAACCTCCCTATAAATACAGAAGGACTTGCTCCCATTCAAGGCTAACATAAAATTTCCAAGAGAAACTCTCAAGATTCCAAGCACTCAAAGTTCATTTGAAGCAACACTCTGAAACCTTAAATTTCTCTAGTGTTGTAGTAGGAATCTATTATGTATTTTGCTTAGAGTATTGATCCTATCCTTAGAACTGATTTGTTTAGAAGGATCAATACACAATAGTTGGAAAACGTGAATACCGAACCCCTCAGGTTGTGAGTTGGTTGGTAGGAAGGACTGAGACTTGTAAAACCACCCAGGGGTCAGTTCCTAAGAGAGGAAGTTGGCTACTCGTGTCCCTTGCCACGGAAAAATCAAGTACCTATCCTCAGGGTTTTGAGGATAGCTTCCTGTTCAATCAGGTCGTGGACGTAGGAGTTGGTTATCTCCGAACCTCGTTAAAAAGACCCTTGCGTGCTGATTTGCTATTTGCTCAGGATCATATTGTCATCCATATTAAACTGAAGCATACTTGCATTGTTTCTGAAAAACCATCTGGACTGACTTATCATCCTGATCAGTAAACTGTGCACCAAACCTTAACCACATTTTTGCTAAGCAAACTGATAAGTTTTCAGGAACTAAAACGAGTAGAAACTT
>JAPKLY010001506.1:16197-42251 GCA_026898435.1 Prunella vulgaris | reverse complement strand
GGTTTCTAGAATGACGAAATTGCATTTTGGAAAACTTGGGCGTTACAGGTGGTATCAGAGCGCGGTTAAAATTTTTGGCCAAAGTTTGCATTTTTTTTTTCTTCAATTTTGCTTAATATTTTAAAAGTAGACATAATTTTTCAAAAGAAATTAGTGTTGATATTCTCATGAGATGTTTAATAGATCGACGGAAACGTATCCTCTCCTATGGCCGAACACCCTAAGGTATGATCCCTTGTTTGAAAGTGTTTTAAAAATGTTTTACAAATGGTTGAGTTTTATTATATGTTCATCCCACTAGAACGTCGAACCCGATACCCTTTCCCTTATATAATACGATTAACATATTTTCTTCTTTTAGCTTTTAGACCTAAACCTTTAGATATGGAATCTTAAGTATTCGTCGTACTTCGGGTCTTCTTATTTTAACATAATATTTTTTTAAAGGAGGTTTTCGAATCTATTTTAATATAAATATTAAGCACCTCTTGTGTATTATGTATTCTATCAGTTACTTTTATCTGGTTGTATGTTTGATCGCATATGTGTGGTTTCTAACTACTATAGTCGAGCCAATCGTCGGCCGTTATCTGCGCAGTAACGAGAGCTCACCATTGTTGCCCTATTTTATGTTTGGTGCCACACAATATGTTGTCACATTAATTGGATTCTTGTTACTTTTATCCAGTCACTTGTTTGATGGTGTATGTGTAAATCCCAACTACTATAGTCGATCCAGTTGTCAGCCGTTGACTAGCTACCAACGGAGCTCACCACTGTAGTCTTATTGTATGATTGGTTTACATGTTATGATGTAACAATGATTGGATTCTGATTTTGTTTTCACACCTATATAAGTAACCTATTTTCTGTTCTCTGCCACTCGACACCTAGTTGTTTGTTTAGAATAGTAGCCTCCAACTCCTTGTGTTTAAGAATTTGAGGATGTTTGGGACAGAAGGTATAGCTGAAGAAAGTTTGAATGTAGGTGCTATATCTATGTGTTCAGTAAGGATCATGGTTAGCATAGAAGTAAGAATGAATTTAATGGAGTCGAACTTGACCTTCTTAGCGAAATGATTTTGGTATAGTCTTGGGAATAGATTTATTATCAAAGCAGAAGGTGACGTGTAGAGTAAGAAATAAGAATTTGGATAGAATAAGAGGCCACATAGAAGTGAGGATGGTCGATTTAGGGTCTTGACTTGACTCTAAGACTTGGATAGTTGACTAAAGGCAAGGTGTTAACTAAGCAGGAAACCCTTTTCCAAGATATCTGAAGATCGACATTTTGATTTTCATAGAGCTCTCAGTCTGGATAGGATGTCTGAGTTCCCTCCATCATCGAAGGTGTAAGGATCACATAGGAAAGAATTTATCAAGGACATTTAGTTGTTATCTTGGAAAGATATCATTAAATCCAATGATGATTGCGAGAGACAACCCTAATCTTTTCCTAAGAATTGATCAAGGATTACTTTGGACTAATAGATAGAGTCTTGCCAATAAGCTAGTACTGCAATGAAGGTTGTTGGACAAGAAATTCATTTGGGTTAATACATCACTGGGAAGGTGTCTAGTTCTGCTCATAAGAAAAGATCTATCATTTAAACTAAGTTATGAATTTACCCTAAGAAGGATCAACAAACCATCACGAATAAGTATCCACTACCAAGTATTTGGTACTTGCTCGACCAGTTTAAGAATCCTTTTAATCCCAACCAAAGGACGAAAGGAGTAGCATCTTAGAGACAACATTCAAATTCCTTTAAGGGCGATGTAAGCTTACAAATAGTGTCCTTGCGATGACAGACTTACCAGTAATCTTTAATATTTTATCAATTGGGTATTTCATCAATGTTTGGCAAGCTTGTTAAGGTATAAAAAGGATGAAGAGCAACATGAAGAATGAATATTCTAGACCTATTTGAGGATAAGAAGACGAGAGAATCATAGACAAGTTCATGGGTGCAAACCCTTAACAATCAAGGAATATTTTGTGGTATGTAGTACGATGACCTAGTGGATTAGGTGTAATTAAGTTTTGATGGGAATATAAGAATTTATACGAGCTCTCCATGAGATATGAGGTACTTAGCTTAGTGAACAAAGGGAACTGTCTTTCGTTGAAGGAAATCTTAAGTGAAGTTCGAGGGTGAATTCCAAGTTCAGTGAATATGAAGTAGATTTGGATGGTAAAAACAAAACAACCCTCACCTACTTAGGATAGAAGATAAATTGGGAATTGTACACTATGATAAAAGGTATGGAGATAAGATAGGAACTCAGTTACCTTCTTTTGGAGATATCTAAGTGTTTTAAGATTCAACGCGATAGATAAGAATAGATGAGGAGATAAATGGGTGTAGTGTCTTATGGGATAGATTGACTGACGAAGGATCGAATTACCACATAAGGTTTGAGACAATAGGTGGATTATAAGGCCAAACTTTTATTTTGTTACTCACCTTGAGATAAGAATTTTATTTGAGGAAATAAGTATAATACATATATTGAGGATCCTAGTGTTTTTATGAGAAAATATATTTTTGAATGATTAGGGAGTTTTGAAGAAAGAAATAGAGGTTATCGGTGAAGACGTTAGCAAAGAGGGACATAGTGGATGAGACGATAAGTTTTAGTCGTGTATGAGGAAATTAAGACTTGACTAATAGGGGTAATATAGGCGTTCAATACTTTAAGGTGAAAGGTTGAAGAAGTAAGGATCTATTAAATTTCTTGAGGAGATGAATTCTACGTGATGTACTGAATGTCTAAGAAGGACGAGTCAAATTTCGAGGACGAAATTTCTGTTAAGGAGGGTAGGATGTAATACCCCGAACCAAATTAGAATTTTCTATTATATATATTATATATTATGTTATATGTATATATATTTAACTTATTGATTTTTATTTCTTTAAGGACATTATGTTTTTAAAAGGTTGATTTCTACTCAACGGTTGGTCCAAAACCGGAACCGGAAGCACTCCTAGCACCGTAACTGCGAATCGGACTTAAATATATCGATGGAATGAGTAAGATAACGTCCTAAATAGTCTTTTAAAGGCCTTTAAGTGTAAAAGAATTATTAAATAAAAATTTAGACGTTTATCGCCAAATGTCGAACCGAAAACCCTGAATTTCAAAAATCGTCAATCCGGCGAGTAATTACAGTTCCTAATCAAGACTTAATTAGTAAAATGAGTTAAATACAATGTTTGATTAATAAATACAAGATATAAAAATTTAGTGTGCCAAAACGATCAAAATATTAATTTTCGGAGCCCAAAACGTGACCGAATAATATCCGATTTCAACACCGAAAACCATATCGCGTCCCAAAATACAGTTAGAACTCAAATTCCCCTCCTAAATACCCACATGACCGACACCAAGCTGTTAGTTTGAAGAAAATTGGGTCAAAGTGTACCATACCCCTAAATTAAGGAACCATGCTTTCTTTCCTACTCCCCACCTTTCATTACCTAACCTTGACTTCTCTTACCTCCTTATGCACCCTCATGGTCGGCCACATGCTCCATTTCACTATATATGCAATTGTCTTGGTTCATTTCCCCACTTTGAGCAAAGAAACCCAAGAAGAAAAATCAAGCAAACTCCTCTCCTTTATTTTCCTACAACTTTCGACCATCTTCATTTCAAAGGGGGAAGAAATTTCTTCTCCATTTTCTAACCATAAGAGAGCTTTCATTCTCAAGTATCAAGAAATCCATGGAGTTAGGTTGAAGGTTGGAGTCATTTCCTTGCAAAGAGGAAGCCAACATCTCTCCCTCTCTCTTTAAGTTAATGTTTTTCCTCTCCACTTCTCCTAACTTACTTCATTGCCTTGTTTTAGCTCAAAACCAAAGTATTCCTCCAAGTGGTGCTCCATTCCTACAAGCTTAAGGGTCAAGGGACAAATAAAGCTTCTTTTATTAACAAGAAAAAGGCTCCAAAGGTTGTAAAACCCCAACTCAAAACATTTGGTTTTCTTGCATGTGTATGTAAGCTATGTGTGTTTAT
Organism: Prunella vulgaris; assembly: GCA_026898435.1. Taxonomy (NCBI): domain Eukaryota; kingdom Viridiplantae; phylum Streptophyta; class Magnoliopsida; order Lamiales; family Lamiaceae; genus Prunella; species Prunella vulgaris. The sequence continues at coordinate 38,225 of JAPKLY010001506.1, read as the reverse complement.
TGTTCCATATTTTTAGATACCATGAAACCTTAGGACTTTGTCACTTTTTAATGTTCAAATGCATGATAAATGAAGTCTTGGATGATGTTTTTGAAGGTGTTAAAATGTTGGTGGCATGGTAGTTATGGAATAGAAAATGTAAGTGAAAGCATGCACACAAACCACACACTCTATACACTGACCTCGGATTTCTTACAGGATTCGGACATCATGTGTTAAATAATTTTGGATTATCTTTATATTTTTAGAAACTAGATCAAGTTAGATTTCATTTGAATCTAGTTTGAGCATTTTTGGAGTTTTCGTTAATAAGTTATGAATTTTCTACGAACGTGTGACAAAATGCTCCTTATTTCGAAATTATGGATTTTCTGGGAGTAATCAGTTCATGGAAAAATATTTTAAAAATTATGGTAAAATACTACATGAGGTTTAGTACCTGCATGATTTATTTCTTGATTTTTAGAGGTGTTTAAATATTTTTACCAAAATTATTTATAAAGTTGCACAGTTTCTGGAATTTCTGGAACAATCTGCCATGTTTTGAAAACAAGCCTAAAACTCATATTTTCCTAAACCAAATTACATGAAAGAAATTTTATTTGTGACCTAGACTTGATGAGGTAGCTACTGTAAAAATTTCACAGTTTTTGGATGAGTTTTGATATTTTTATAAAATGCTCAAAGTTTGTATGAGTGTAGTCCAAAATGCAAACTGCCCTACTTGAATGTTGTTGTTCATGTGTTACCTTCTTGTAAAAGAAAAATGTAAATGTTTTCCATGATAAAACTAGTCTAAATTCTATGTTTAGTGAAGGCTATGTGTTAATAAATGCTATTTGAATGCATGATTTAAGTGAATGGCATGATGTTTGGTGTTGATTTTAGATTATGGACTATATTTTCTTGTTTGCCTTGAGAAGTCCCCAAATTCGGAATTCTTTGAATTTTTGAGAAAAATCGGCTCGAGCACAACTTTTGTAAAATACACTATTAAATACTACGTGAACTTAGGGATCTCCATGATTTATTTCAAAGTTTTTGAACTAGCCTAAATATTTACAAAAATTATTTTTGTTAAGGTCGTGATGTTGGAACTTTCTATGGAAACCTAAGAAAATAAATCATTGTCCTCTTTCTAAACATGATCCAAAACCTAAAATTTTCACTTACAAAATGAATTGCCACAAATTTTGGGTGGTATAAACCTAATTATGATCTCATTATACTAATTTAGTGATTTTTGGTTGTATTAAAATGTGATTAGAAAATACTTAAGAATAGAAAATAAAAGGTATTTCTTTTCATATTGTTTCTTTCTAAAATAGTCATATTCGATGAGCATGATGTGATAGTGATTTGGAGTTCTAAAATGCTATGTATGAAATTTTGTTTGCATGGTTTTGAACTCATTATTCTAATTTTATGATGATATGTTTATCATTTAAAGGTTTAGAACACTAGTTATTGCAAGTTTAAAACCTTTGCAAATTGCGTGCTATATGTTCTTTTTATTTAATGTTTAGGACATTAAAATACTTCATGCTCATCTATTTTAAGGTGTATGTGCTATATACTCTTCAAGTTTATAATATTATATTTCCTTGCAAAGTTTAAGATATTATGTTTCCTTGCTATGTTTAGAACATCATGTTTTCCTGCTATGTCTAGTACATAAAGTTTTCTTGCTAATTTTAAAATGTTATATTCTCTTGTTTGAATTTATGAGTATATGTTTTCTTAAGTGATAAGAATAAAGAGAATAAGACTTTAAGTGCTTAAAAGTCCCCTTTCGGACAAACGTGTATAAAATCTAAAAGAATTTCTAAGACATCAATAACTGAAACGCAACGAATGGTGCTAGGTGTAAGTGCGAGAATGGTGACGAGGATTTCTGGGTGAAAAGAACGGTGATTGTTTTTACAAAAGGAAAACGTTTAAGGTGGGTGGCATTTACTGTATTGCCTTGAATATTATATGGACTATTGGTGTATTTGAATGAAAATGTTTTGACCTTTGGGTCCGATTACAAGGTTATTACCCAAATACCTACGGGTAAAGTATCTCAAATGATATGTAGTGGTCTGGCTTGTGTAGCTAGGCGCCGCGGTGGACAGAGCCTCAGGGCTATATCTCAAATGATATGTAGTGGTCTGGCTTGTGTAGCTAGGCGCCACGGTGGACAGAGCCTGAGGGCTATATGATTAAAAGTATCTCAAATGATATGTAGTGGTCTGGCTTGTATAGCTAGGCGCCACGGTGGACAGAGCCTACGGGCTATATGATGAATGATGAGCCTTTATGACTATGAAAAATGTTTTTACAAAATGATACGTTTGCATACTACCAATCTGTATAGTAGCGTACAGGTCGCCCACACTGAGAATTCAAATCTCATCCCCCTATTTATAAATCTTTTCAGGATATGACGAGGTGGAGTTCGTGCCAGTGGAAGAGTGATACGGTTTCCTGTATTGGTATTTTATCATGCATCAAAAGAAAAGGAGTTAAGGATGATAACTCTTATTACGACTTTAGAAATATGCCAAAGTGAAGAACATTTATAAAATCTCTGGATAATAATGAATGATAGTTATTTTGTAGTCTATTTTGTGCCAAACTTTTTATAAAGATCCTAGCATAGTAAATCATCAAAATGGCCACCGCGTCTTTCATAACAAAAAAATTATCTTTCCGCTGTACATGTATTCTTTTAACAAAACATATGCTTCCGCTATCTATTTAATGTCATTAAAAGTGTTTCATATTTAAAAGAAAAAAAAATAGTATGGATTTTCAGTCACTAAGTGATGACTCGGGTTTCTAGAATGACGAAATTGCATTTTGGAAAACTTGGGCGTTACACCAAACCACTCAGGGTGTGAGATTGGTTGGTTAGAAGGACTGGGACTTGTAAAACGCCCAGGGGTCAGTTCCTAAGAGAGGAAGTTGGCTACTCGTGTCCCTTGGCACGTAAAACCAAGCACCTATCCTCAGAGTTTTGAGGATAGCTTCCTGTTAAATCAGGTCGTGGACGTAGGAGTTGGTTATCTCCGAACCACGTTAAAAAGACCCTTGTGTGTTGATTTACTGTTTTGTTCAGGATCATAACTGGCATCATAATAAACTGAACATTCTGCATTGTTTTATCCTCAGGACTGAATCAATCATCATGAATCTTAATACGGTGCACTCAGCCCTAACCACCAGTTTACTAAGCAAGTTCAGAGAAAATGTTTTCAGAAACTAAAACGAGTAGAATCTAAGGGCTCACTTTCCGTACGTACTCTAGCTCACTGAGATAGTAGTCCAACTGACTAGCTTCCAAGCAGTCAGTAGGTTTGTTATCTCTACTGAGCTTCCGAGCACATTACTCACACTCAGCTTATCTGACTCGTTACTGAACTGTCCCTGCTGTCCCTGTGGACCTTCAGCATACTGAGTAATTCAGGAATCCTGACTGAGAGTGTAAGAGCATTTTTCTGAGTCTTTCAGAAAAATCTGACATCAGTGTATTCCCCCCCCATACACTGATTTTCGGGACCAACAACTAATATTAAGCAAGAAAATAAAACTCAAGCTTAAAAACTTAAAGGATTAAAAACTAACTCTCTAAAAATGTAGACACAATCGGCACTCTTCACAAAGTGACCGACTACTTCTTCTAGTGGACTAAGTCTACCCTTAACTTGCCGCATCAGCTTAATTATCCTCCAAGTAAATATCTTCTAGAGAAATCTAATGCTACTTCTCCTTAATAAAAGTGTTAATCCTTATTCTTGCCAATATTACTTACCTCAATAAATAAATCTTATACTTAATAAATTAATCCCACAATTAAAACCAAATTCAAATCTAAATCCTTAATTAATCACCAATATTAATACCTTAACTTAGTAATTGAATTAATCCTCCAACAAATTAAATCTCAACTTAAATCTTCACAATTATTCCCAAAGATACACTAAATGTTCCTCAAATAATTTTAGAGATTTAACCTCAAAATATCCAATAAATAAATATAAAATATCATCTCTCCAAATAAATATATTCTAGATACTTATAATATCACTCTTGTCCATAAGTAATACTCCTAACTTTTGCAATTAACATCTAACACCTAGCAATAAAATCTTATATTAGCTCCTTACATATCCGACAAATATAGTCTAACTTTGCAACATGCACCTTTATCCCTTGAGAGTCATACCTTAAAGTCCTAACATTATTCCTTCGCTTAAAGTCCAAATAATTCCGATAATAATCTCTTGATATTTATTTTCAAGAAAATCTAAACCTTGGATATTTTCTTGTTCTATAACCTTTCATATAAAATCTAATCGAGATCCCTTAAAGATTTATTCCTAATTTCTTGATCCAAATCTTTAATCACATATCCTAGTCAAGATCCAATATAAATTCATTCTTATCTCTAAATAACAAACTCACTAAATTACTCCTATACCCTTACTAAATTTGTACTTAATAAATCCTAATTTTCTCAATCCAAATTGAATTATAACACTTGATAACCAATCAACTTAAATCCTCTAAATCCTTAAATTAAATACCTAATTGGATCATATCTTAATTTAGCTCTCTAACTTTTAATTCACATACTAAAGCCCAAAATAAATTACCAAGAACTTAATCTTAATTCCCAAATACTCAAATCAACTTTACTAACTTAATCATCAGAAAATTAATACTTAAGGCTCGTGAAAACTTAAAGAACTAAAGTAAAATATTTAAATCCTACGCGCAACTTAACTTTAAAACCACAATGACGTCTTATAAACTATAACTTAAATTCATTTATGTTGGGCGTGACAAGAAATTCATGAATTGGTGTAGAAAAATAATGATTCGAGGGTGTGAATTTTGGGTTATGATCGAGCTCCTCACAATTGATGATCGAGCGCCCTTGAACATGTGACCGGGCAAAAAATCCCTGGACCCGAACTCGAGCTGCTCGACCATGGATGATCAAGCGCTAGCTCAAGGCTGTCCGAGCGCCGGCCTTAACATGATCGAGCGAAAGTGCGGATAAAGGGTAAGTTTACTATTTTTCTTCCTTTGACTCACAATTATTCTTCCACCTATATATATTAGATTCCACACACAAACTGTTGGTCCCTAAAGAAGACTTTGAGTCTTCTTGTTTTGAAAATAGCTTACTATACAAACAGCTGAGTGCGCAATGTTTTTTTGTGCGGAAACGTTTTAAGTTAAATCCTTTTAATGAAAACCTTTTATTTAGTGCAGCAAGTTAGAGCAATAAAATAAAGCAGATAAAAGACAAGATTTATAGTGGTTCGGACCAACTGTCCTACATCCACTCTCCTCAATCCAACTTGGAGTTGAGGGGCTCTCTTACTTACTAACTTTCTTACAACTTTCAAGAGAAAACTCTCTTACAACTCTTGTTAGTGCACACTTGCATCTAACTTCTAGACTTCTACAAAGTCTTTACAAATGATAAATAAATATGTAGGGTTGTGTGAGTACAAAGAGAATTGTGCAGCGATTCTGCTAGTTGATCGTGTATAAAAACTATTATAAATCTTCTCTATGGTACTCATATTTATAGGTGTAAAAAACTAGCCGTTAGAGTTTGACTAGGATTTGAAATCCCTGTAAACATGTAATCAATCAATCAGAGTGATTGATTGATTCTTGATCTCCAGATTGATATCTTTCCATCTTGATTGATTGATTCTTGATCTCCAGATTGATATCTTTCCATCTTGGCTTTGATCTTCAATCTAATTTGACTTGATTGATTGCCTATAATTCTGGAAATCATGTTGCTGTGATCTTGTCCCCTTGACATGATAGACTTTCTCTAAATAGTACGTCTATGCAACGACATCAGATGACCTTACTCATCTTCATCAGATGACGTAGTCTGCTGGTCTGCTCCCAGATGACCTAGTCTGCTGGTCTGCTTCCAGATGATGTAGTTTGCTGGTCTGCTCCCAGATGACGTAGTCTGCTGGTCTGCTCCAGATGACGTAGTCTGCTGATCTGCTTCCAGATGACGTAGTCTGCTGGTCTGCTCCAGATGACCTAGTCTGCTGGTCTGCGTCCAGATGACGTAGTCTGCTGCTCTGCTCCCAGATGACGTAGTCTACTGGTCTGCTTCCAGATGACCTGGTCTCCGCTTAAGCAGACCAGACTCCGCTTAAGCAGACCTTACTCCGCTTGTTTTAATGTCATCAAAACATAAGGGATTTCACAACACAAACATACACTTTTCACCACATTCTTGCACACACACTCTCTAAAAAACACACAAGAAGAGAAAGAAGAAATTCTTGGAACTCAAGCTCTACAATTTATCTCTTCAATTCATTCCATAAGTATGTTTTCTATACTCCCTTCTTACTTATACTTGTATACTTGCTTCCATTCTCTCAGTTTAGTTTGTTCTATTGTGATTACTTGTTTAGATTGTGGATTTTATTGATGATTCTTGAGTATTTGGTTTGATTTGAGCATTGCAAATAATCTTTCATCACTTTTGCTAAACTTTTAGGATTTACGATCCAAAAAAGTTTGAGGGGTGTGTTCGTTTTTCAAATCTCATTTGTAATGCATGCTTATGTAGATTCTTAGTGCTTTGATGATGTTTAGACTTTGTGCTTAGATTGATGATTCGATTTTGCTTGATATGGATTGCCATTGTTGCTAGCTTAGAGTAATTTTTGCATGAGATAGTCTTATTGTTGTGTGGATGATGTTGATAGTGCATGTTAGGTGTAGTGGATACAACATTTGATTCTTATCTTGTTTAGATTGTAGTTTAATCTTTGATGCTTGATACATTGATGATATGAGCATGTTTGAGATGATTTGAGTCTTGATCACCTATACCCGTGAGGTTTGAGCGTTTTATGCCCGTTTCAATCTTGAACGGATGATATTTTCGTTGATTGTGAGATCCACATGTGCATTTTACTCTAGAACTTGGCTTGAGTCTTTTTTGAGACCACACTAGATGATGAGTTTGCAAAGAATGATTTGAGGCTATCTTTGAAATGTATTGAGTCATTTTGCCTATATTTGCCTACCATTGACATTTTATCCATTGCTTACCATGTTTGTGCCTATAGACCTTTCCTTTGGCTAACCATACTTGAAGCCATACTTCCTTCATTTTTGGAACTCTCTTGTCCTTATGATTAGTAGAGTGAAAAGAAGGAAGGAAGGTGGTGAGATGATGAAGAAATTGGTTGCTAAAGTGAAAAGATATTCAATATGCATGGATTTGAATGTGCAAGTGCAAGTGAAAGCCATGGAAAGATTGATCTTATGAGTTGTGAGTATGATCACAATTTGCAAAAGGGAAAAAATTGCTTATGAAAGTGTTGATTAGAAAGTGCATGAAGAAGCAAATGCTAATTGCATGACGATTGCGAATGATCTCTATTATGATTCTTTCTATGCTTTACTAATCATATTTAGTCACTTTGATCCATATTTTCCCTTCCTACCAAAGAGCCAACACTACAACCTTGTGAAAGTCCTCAATGATGTGTGAACAATTTGTCACTTAAGTGGGGGAGAATTTGAGACTCATGCCAAGCCTATGGTAGTAGATGTATATTGTGTGATGATTGAGAGAACCTCAAACACTTGAGGGTTGAGCTATACACTTCTTAGTGAGGGATCTTGACTTATTGACTTGATCATGTGCTCATTGATTTGATGTTGATGGGTGATTAGATGATATTGCATTCTTAGACTTTATGATATTATTGATATGTTCATGGCATTTGATTTTGTGCAAGATGCTTCATTGATACAATTATTCCCCTATCTTATCGCTTCGTTGCCCGAGGTCGGGCAACAATCTAGTTTGGGGGTGTGAATAGGGTCATAATTGCATAATTTTACATCCATTTTGATGTGATATTGATTGGTTCATGTTCATTATTGACCCTAATATGCTATACATTGTGCTATTGACCTCTTGTTGGCAAGAAAATGTGTTTTATAGGTGAAATCAAGAAAAAATGAGGAATTCGCGATTATAGAGGAAGAGATGATATGGTCCGAGCACATGGGGAAGTTTAAATGACTTAAATGAAGATCCAAGGAAGTTTGGACGAGCTATGAGATCGAAAACAAAAAAGTCGAAATCAGACGTCGCAACAGCCCGTTGACCGAGCATTGACTCAACTGTGTCCGAGCGCCCACCAACTAATGGTCGAGCGGATTTATTCTGGACACCCAAATATCAGGCGCTCGACCAACTGTGTCCGAGCGCTCCTCAATGTATGTCCCAGCGCGAAGTTTGGAAAGTGGCAAAATTAAGGGCAACTACGTCTTTTCACGCGATTAATGAGGGGCACTTTGGTCTAAGCATTGTGTGGACTATAAATACCTCAAGGATCAGATTCCAAAGCATTACCAATTAATCTTAGATCATTAGATAGTTTTAGAGAGAGATTAGGTAGTTACTTAGTGGGTTCTTAGTTAATTTTCATACTTTTCTCTACAATTTCTTTTGAATCCAACCATTGGATTGTTAATCCGTTTGTTCCATTAGATTAGTCTCGTTGACATGTATATTTCTACGGTTCGTTGTTGCATTTCAAGTTCCGGATCAAGACTTAGCATATTCAAGGTAGAGGGATAGTATTTCAATTCCATTGTAATTGGTAAGTTTCTTGTACTTTTCTTTCAATTTAGTCATAATGATGATAGTTAACTTCTTAATTGTTGTTTTGGATTCCCAATTAGCCATGAGCTAATTCCTTGATGCATTGGTGTATGATTACTATGTTGTAGTTTAGTGTTCTATTAATCCTATGCATGATTAAGTAATCTTGATTGATTAATTCTCTAATTTGATGATTTGTTGGAATGCTTGGTGTAATCAATTGGATAATTTGAGCCTATATGAGTTAGCAACACATGAGAATTGAGTTAATTCATGGAATATCTTAATTGAATTTTGTGCATGCCAAGTGTTTGTATTAATGCTTTTATGTCAATGAGAATTGCTTAGAAGCTAAGACCTCTCAAATGGAGTATTGGGTGTTGAGAGGGATCTAGACACTTGATAGAGCACTTTAGCTTGTGTTGTAGAGAGATCTAGACACTTGTTAGAGTCTTAGGTTTGATTAAGACATCAAGGGATCTTGCATGCTAGGATAGATAGGACACTAGATGAAACATAGTAGGATTACTCCAATGCACACACATCACACACTTGCTCATCTTTCTAAGGTGATAGTTAGATTTTACTTTCCTTTGTTGAAGTAGATAGAATTCAAGGTCATTCTTGTTTTTTCACTAGCTATTAACCTTTGTAAACATTCAATACTTGCTTGATATCACATCGTTTCCATGTGTTTGATATTTTTATTAATTGGTTAACTTACCACGACAACAACGTCCACGTACACTTGCATGAGAGCACACGATTTTGGCAAACAAGCGTGCACGTAAATCAATATTTCCTTTTTTAGTAGTGTGCAAATATGTGTGTGACGCCCAAATAAGGAAAGTGTGCAAATTCCTGTGGGACAGGGGGAGTACTAAAGTTTATTTTAGTATGTCCAATGTAATACCATACAATTTGTAGACAAATACTACAATTGATTTCAACTAATACTACACTGCTTTTGTTTGAAGTAATACTAGTGAGCTCAACTAGTACTACACTTTGTTACATCCAATTCTACATTGCTTTTTAACTAATACTATACAGTTCTTCAACAAATACTATAATGTGGATAAAGTAATATTATAGTGTGTTTCAACTACTACTTCAGCAAGGTTAAAGTAATACTATACAACTTGTTAACTAATACTATATTGTGTACAAAGTAATACTATATTGTGTTTCTACTAATACTACACTGCTTGTTTGTTACAGTTTAAACTAATACCACAATATGTCCAAAGTAATAATATACAACTTGTAGACTAATACTACAGTTTATTTAAACTAATACTGTACATATTATCAACTAATACTACAGTCATAATACAAGGTTTGTTCAAATTCTCAAATGGACCTCGAGTCGCTAGATACGTTTAGTAATGTTTTGTAAACCTTGATTCATACTTGATCATGCACACATACAAACTTAATTCACATTAAAACTACTACAACTACATACATACTTAAGTCACCATAAAAACTAGTTCAACTACAACAAATAAATACCATTAATGACGAAGATGATATTTCAATACAAAACCATCACGATCCTAAAAAATAGCAGAATACTATTATGTCATTTATTTAAAAGAAGCAAGGCAGAGCCACCACCTTTTCCAAGAGGCAAAAAAAAAACATTAATAATTCAACATTAGTACAATTTTCTTCAAGTTAAAAAAATTACTTAAAACATTGCATACCAACTTCTTTTTCTTCCAAAATAATTCAACATTAACACAAACTTCTTCAAGTTAGAAAAGTACTTAAAACAAAAGATGCAATGAGAAGTATCTTCGTTCATTTCATAGATCAAACAATCTTTCGTTTTTCTCTACTTACTTCACCATGCTTTTTCAATTTTTCAGCAACTTCCTGTCTTTTAAGCTCATTAAACTTCTCAGGATTCTTCTTTCTTTTCTCATTAATGATCTTCAACAATGAGCGCTTGTCTCGATAAAATATATAGGCATTTTGAACAACTTAATTTCTGATTTCAATGAAGCTGGAAAGAATCAAAGTTGCACAAATCTGAGCTCTCAACACAATCCAAATATAAGCGTTAAAAAACATATAATAATTGTAACTCACACCAAACATGCCCTAAAATATAATTCCACATACCCACCAATAAATACATACCTTATTCAAATCTGGTGATGTGTAGACAACACCATCAAAAGTGTTTCATATGGTGCATCATGTACACATCACTATCATTATCCACTCTTGTCGTTTTCCACTTCAAAGGAATATCAATGAACTCATATGACAACATATCATTTGCTTTTACATCATGACCTTTCGATTTAAGATAGGAATCAAATATGTTGTACTACAAAAACAAAAAAACAAACAATGAGATCTAAAATTGTATTTCAATTTAAAAGGAATAATAAAAAGAAACAAACCAATATTTCAGCTGCTTCATGAAAATTAGATTTCAGGCTCTCATCAACATATCTTCTGTTATCTAGATAGTGAATCTTTTTGTCGATGAAATCAACAACAACAATCACATAATGTTCTTTTAGACAAAAATAGAAGAAATATCTACAAAAAAAGGCGTTATACACAATTTATTAATAAGAGTAATACTAAAGATAAGATTAATAAAAAAAAGGGCAGAATACATGGTTCATTAATGAGTTTGATCAACAGTTGTATAAGAAAAAGTCCAAAGTTTGAGTGATGAATGGATTTGGTATTTGGATTTCAAGAAAATGTTCTTAGATCTTACAGTCGAAATCCGGCCTAACTCTACTCTTACTTCAACTTAGTTGATCAAAATTTTGTCATTTATGGTAATGACAGTAATACTAAAGAGCACATGAACAAATTCTACACAATAGTGCACTAATAATATGATTTAATTAACATAATTAACAAAATAAAACTTACCATATCAGCTTCAGAAATTGTATCTCTGGTGAGTTTGAGCCATTCATCCCAAGCAATTGTGCACTTAGCTAAAAGAACATCAGAATCACCACCCGACTCAATATGTTGAATGAAAACAAGCTATAAAGAAAAAAATATAGTATGAATAATAATATAAACACTAATAAATAATTAAAAATTTAATAATTTTTAACTAACATTGTGATCCAACTTAAAAATAAACTGCTTGCGTTTGTCATCAAGAGGGGAGGTGTTAATCTCATAACTCCAAGCATTAATTATTGAAGGGTATATTTGATGATTGAGAAGCATTGAAAAGAAGTCAATCTTTTCAAAGTACAAATAAACACCTTTGCGATAATAGTGTTCCCTTACAAAAATATTAAAAAAATAAGAATATAAACAAACAAAACATAAGAAAAAAATATTGAAATAAAAAGAAAAGTTCTTACTCAGAATCTCTTTTAGCATCAAAGAAACAAAAATGAAGTAGCTCTTTGTGAGTATGTGCCATTTTGTTGAGATACTTCTTACACTTTGTCATGTACTTTGAAACATAGCCAATTTCAAAATGAATATTCAAAAATTTACTGCTAGTATCATTTCCACAGGTTTTGCCTCTAGAACTCACAAAAAACATTGCACTTCCCAACTCTTCATTGTCAACAACATTATAACGTTCAACTCTTTCATCCTTCTCCAAGCCAAACTCATGACCAGCTTGAAAATTAAAATAGGCTTCATCCCTTTGCACATGGTTAGATGTAAGAATATCAAAGTTAGGACCATCGTTTGCCAATTTCTTAGTAGAAAGAAAGACTTGATACACATCATCGACGTATTTGAACAACTTCTCATCATTGTATACAGACGAATTAGGAGTGGAATTGGCAGAATCCATTTTTTTCTTGGAAGAACAAACTTTTTCACTTATCGCATTTAACTTTGAAATGAACCTCTCCGATAATTCATTACATTCACTTTGTAATTCAGAAAGTAAATCTTTGACAGCCTATAAACAAATAGAAGTTAAATTAGGAACAATAAAAATTGTATAAAAAATCAACAAAGTATAAAATATATAAAATAAAATGATACATGCATATGGTCAATCACTTTAACTTCTGTATCGGTCTTAGTATCATGAGATTGATCATTTTTGGGATTTACCTTCAGTTTTCCATTCAAAGAGAGTGGAAATGAAGTGCTCAACTCTCCAGAGCCATAAACACAGCAACAACCTCTTTAGAACATCTTTTCTGGATGGTCTTGTCAGTCCAATGACTAATTAATGGAAGTGTGCATGGTGAAGAAATACCACACCACTTCGAATATGAAAGTACAAAATTTGGAGGAGAAGAATGCACACACCAATGTTCTTCGAAGACTTACTTCTCTTGAAAGTTGAAACCGAATTACACTAACTATGAAGCACATACGAGCACCAATCTAATTTTGAGATCCTGTTTACATCTTCTAAGGACTTGACTACACTCGTAGTGACTAGACGGTTCGATGTTGGTGTGAGAAATGAACATAAAGAGTAAAGGACAAACAACCTTTTAAAGTCATCTCCACCATCACAAATATCATTTTCCAACAAACTCTGTAAAACACTAACTGGAACGATAGTCTTTACCTTGTATTTGGACCACAAATTTTTACATAAAATCGAACTATCTTCCATCCTATTGTACTTAACAATGGGACACCCTTCATGTCTAGGAAGCATGAACACATCATAGACATCATCATGTGTAATGGGAAAAAATCGATAATTGTCTATAAATAAAACATGACTATTGCTATTTAAAGACCCAATCAACCAACTAAGCATTTTATGATTAGAACACCTACTCAGCCTAATATCCAACAGATCACCAAAATCTATTGATCTAACTTCATCCTTTTGTTTCCTATTCATTTTTTAAAATAGAGAGTGCAGACCGTGAGGTTTACATTGAGAGACTAATGCACTGCACAAAAAAACATAAACATATGTAAAGAAAAATTGTAATGAAATTTTTAAAACTCAAGAAAAATAAAACAATGATGGATTATACCTATCACTAAGATCACCATGCATAATACCATCAGTTTTTTTACGATCAACTCGTTGCCTTTTTGAAGGGGAGAAATTAGTAGGTTTTGTTGAAGGTCCTTCCCCAACTGCCTCTTTCATACGATATTTTGAGATTGCTGAAGATCCTTCACCAATGGCTCCTTAATTTCATAGATTCTTTTTGGGCTGCTGAAGATCCTTCACCAATTGCCCCTTTCACAGGGTCTTTTTGGGCTGCTGAAGATCCTTGACCAACTGTTTCTTTCATAGGTTCTCTTGGGGCAGCTGAAGATCCTTCAACATCTTTACGAGTGTCAAAAGTCTTCTTCCTATTTGACACCATATTTTTTGGACAAAGATGTTTAGTTCCAATTTAATATTTTAAATAAAATATTTGAATAATATATATAAATTTATACGTTTTGGAGTTATTTGCAACTTTATCAGTAAAAGAATCTTTTGGGGCTGTTGAAGCTTTTTCTACAAATTTTTGAGTGTTGAAGCTCGCTTTATCCTTAGATAGGGTCCTAGATGATATAGATAATTTTCGCTTCTTATATGAACCCATATATTTTTGACAACATTGTTTCTTTCTAAGAGGCCCCATAACCTTCAATAAAAAATTAAAGCCAAAAAATGAAAGAATTAATAATCATAATACACAATATATTAATAATACTACACAAATAAATTATTACAACATTGCTTTTACTCACAAATCAAATATAGTAAACAGGGAGCCAAATAAATAGAGTTACAAGCACACTGTTAGACATCCAAAAGACCTTGCATGAGTAACATGGAGATAAGTTAAAAACTAGCAATGTGTAATTTGATGAAATAAACAAATTACAAACACAAAGTGTTGCATTGGTGATGAAATAGACCAACATAGTAAATTGATTATTACCTTTCTTCCTTCATTTAACCTTTGCCTAATAATTTGGTTGAAAAAGTTGGCTGCAATTAATGAAAAGTCTCTATCAAGATTGAGGCCACTTTAAAAATGAAACTTAAAATAGAAAGTTATATGACATAATTATCTACCTTCAAAAGCTGAAAGAGATCATCATCAACATTTTGGGTACCACAAAATCACAAGATAAAGATAATTAGCTTGAAAATGTGTCTCTGGTTGCTGATGTATAAGTTACTGCAAATACAATGTCGTTGAGTTCAATAACTGCTACTGTCAGAATCAAAGGTGTAGCCTGCCCAAAATGTTTGAGTCCTGTTAGAATCAAGTTAAAAAACATTGTTAAGTATCTCTCATTTATAAAATTTGTAGTTACATAATATCCAAAAAGAAACAACATGGAGAAAGATGCAGCCAATGAACCACCATGTCATTTATACATTTCTGCTCATTAATGGCGAGTGTGTGCACTTATACAGACATATATATCATAGTTGAACTAAGGAATAAACACAATTAAATAGAAAAGAATGTTTGTAATATCAAACATACATAGAGTGAGTTAGCATGACGAAGTAGTTTGAAATTTATGATAAGATTAATAATTCAAGTAAGAGAATCAACAAAAATGGAATTTTACTAGAAAACTTACAGGGGAAAGTAAAACTATAAATCACACAACTATAACACTATCAAAACCCTCTAGGTAAGCTAATTAATAAACAATAAAATTGGAAGTGTAAAATTATACATACTGAGATATTTGATTCATTGGATCATCGGCCATCTGCTAAAGTTGCTCATACTTATATTCTAGAATCTTATATTGCTCATACTTCACAATTCATAAGACATTTGGCATTAAAAAATTCTGAACAAAGAATCTTAAATATTGAGTAAGTTTTTATCTCAAGAGAAGAACCACATGTAAAGAAAGCAAGTAGAAACAGACGACATATAAGTTAAAAATTCCAAGGAAAAGTAGTACATGGCCATGAAAAGTATATATTGAATTGCAGAAACATAACTGTCTTCTATAATGCAATTATTGGTATGTGTTTTCTTCGAAAATCTTTGTCCTTTCTCATGTAACTCACTTCAAGTGTAAATAATACACGTAAATTGAATAAATTGAACAATAAAACAAAGTTGATTACAATCAATTCAATTTTTCATTATTATTTTTTTGTTACATTTTGTATTCCACTAACTAAATTTTTAACACATAACCCTAAAATTATGATGAATCATTTTAAGAGCTCGTGTACCATACACCCAAATCTTATTTTTAACGTGGATGTTGGCTTCAACAATGCCCATTTGCATCTACTTGAAGTTTAATACAACATTTTAGTAAAATCATATTCTGTCCCATTTCCAGAACAAACATATCTTTTTGTCAAGATTTTCATATTAAAGTATGAATTTTCTTCACATCATCTAATAAAAAAACAACCATAGGCTTAAGAATTAGAATTAATTCTTAGCATAATTTCCCAACTAACTACTGAAGTAATCCAAGATGTCATGGTGACTAAATGCAAAAAAATGTTGTATCCTAGGATATTTTTCCAACAAACACAGAATTAATTCTTAGCATATTTTTCCAACAAACACAGGTCTGATTAATATTGCCACTTATTAATCCCTACCAAGTTAATATAACAAAATTAAGCCCCATTTAACAATCTTACCTTACACAGTTGAACACAATATTTTTCCACTTAGCCATTTCACGACATCTAAATGCTCCTTCATCGGATATATCACGAATTTGTTTGGCACTCAGGTTTGAATAATCAGATATATTCCACATGAATATGATGAATACTTATAATTTGTCAATATTTACATATAGTTAATTTATTTTCATCATTGTTGGTCCCGAAACGAGTATAATCAGTGTATGGGGGGAATACACTGATGTCAGATTTTTCTGAATACTCAGAAAAATGCTCTAACACGCTCAGTCAGGAAGATCCTGATGATACTCAGCAAAACTGATAGTCCGCAGGGGCAGCAGGGACAAGTCAGTAATGGAGTTAGATTGGCTGAGTGTGAGTATTGTGCTCAGAAGCTCAGTAGAGATAACAAACCTACTGACTACTCGAGGCAAGTCAGTTAGACTACTATCTCAGTAAGCTAGAGTACGTGCGGAATGTGAGCCCTTTGTTTCTACTCGTTTTAGTTTCTGAAAATGTTTTCTCTGAGTTTGCTTAGTAAATTAGTGGTTAAGGCTGGTGCACAATATTAAGACTCAGGATGATTGATTCAACCTGAATATCAAAATAATGCAGTATGCTCAGTTTAATACGAATGACAATTATGATCCTGAGCAAGAATGTAAATCAGCACACAAGGGTCTTTTTAACGTGGTTCGGAGATAACCAACTCCTACATCCACAGTCTGATTTAACAGGAAACTATCCTCAAAACCCTGAGGATAGGTACTTGGTTTTTACGTGCCAAGGGTCACGAATAGCTAACTTCCTCTCTTAGGAACTGACCCCTGGGCGTTTTACAAGTCCCAGTCCTTCTAACCAACCAATCTCACACCCTGAGTGGTTTGGTATTCTTGGTTTCCAACTAAGGATAGCCCTAGCAATACAAAGCAATGCTAAAGATTAGAAATATCAAACTAAGCAAATACAGAGTGAATCTTACTACAACACTAGGGAAATTTAATTGCAGAGTGTTGTTCAAAGTATGCTTTGAGTGTTTGGATTAATGAGAGCTTTCGCTTGGAAATTTCCCATTAGCCTTGAATGGGTGCAAGGCTCTCTGTATTTATAGGCAAGATTCAAAATAGATCCGTTGGAGGTGATCTACCTAAATCTTTCCTATTTTAGGGTGGTTGCAGGCTAGATGTAATGTTGACCTAATTGCCATGCTTAATCTGGCAATCTTTGTCCTGCCGCTTGCAACTCTGAGAAGCATTAAATGCAGCATTAACTGCTGCACAGACTCCGTATATGCGTGTCGAAAGATCATTGGCTCTCCGTATAAACGGCTAGTTGACCATCTGACATCCTTTCCTCGTACATTCAATACTCTGAGTCTCTTGTTAATAACTCAGCCTGAATGTTTGTCTTTATCGGAGTCTTATTGACATTCTCTTTATCTCTTTGTCCCATAGCATAAATAACCTTTTTGCTTTGGACTTACATGGATCAGGTAAACTGAACCAAGGCCTAAGTCAGGTCTTACAAGAATTCAGCTCGGCCTGATAGGTTATTCAGCCCAGTATGTGTAACTTTTTTGCTTTTGACTTACATGAGTCAAATAAACTGACCCAAGGCCTAAGTCAGGTCTTACGAGCATTCAGCTCGCCCTGATAGGTTACACTTACTCTTCACTGACTAAGTTCTGTCCTGAGCATGCTTAGTGTACTCAGTAGAAATATTAGTCAATGGTACTCCGGATTGTCTTCAGGATGGATCTTCAAGCTTCGGTCTTCAGTTTCAGTTCAGGCAATCTTCAACAAGACTGACTCTGACCTTCTTCAGGATGAATTGTACTTCAGACTTCAGATAATTGGGTCGACTCCAATATTCTTCAGTCTTCAATACGTTCCCCATGAACTGAATCCCTAACCTGACTATCCTGAACTAGACAATCCTGAACAACTGTACTTAGGCAAATTCATCAGGGGTTTTGGGATCTAATCAAAACACTCAGATTGTCCCAACAATTATTATGTATATATACACACACACACTCTTGTGTGTGTTGTATTACCAAAAATGACATTAAAATGGTTAAGTAGTTTGGGTACATAATTTGAATCTCATTTGAGGGTAGCTGTTATAATTTTTTTTAGAAATAGAGAGTCTGTTATAATTAATTGAGAACCCAAACTGTGGACGATTGACATGGCTTTAATTTAAGTTCCAATTCATTGTTGACATTAACGATCAAACATCAAAGATTTCCCGTTTTGTTGCCTTAAATTTTGATTTATCTTTGCAGGACATAAATCTCTAGAATAAAAAATTATTAGCGAGCAGCGATCCATTTACTAACCAGAATAGAAGTGACGAATAATAGCGGCGTGACGTCTGCACCAAGAAGAAACAGATATTGAAGAGCAACGTTTGAGACAACGATGATTGAGTGAAGAACGTCTAAGACGGAGACAATTGAGTGAAAAATCAGAAAAAAATAGCAGATTCAGTTAAGAATAAAGCAGAAATTGGATTAAAAATACCTGAAAATGGTGTGAGACTGAGAGAAAAGAAAACGGCGTGGAGAGAGGATTAGGGTTTGAGGAGAATTTGGGATACAGTGTAAGAATTCAAAATGAAAAATGGTTCAAATTGCCTTATATACTAACTCAAAATTTGAGCCGAAATTGTTATATATGGATCAAACTAATGTGTGTATTATTCACATAAAACTTTGCCAATAATTAATACTAACAAACTACTTCTATATATTAGAACATAAATATTAATATATTACTAACTATTTTAATAAGTGCTGTGACCATAATTATACAATTTTGGGCCTCCAAACCGGGGTCTGCTGGATCCTGGATTCATCCTTAAATGGGTCATATACTTATTAATGTAATAGTGTAGGGCCTTGTTAAACTTATTTGCAATAGGCCCATATATGAAGAGCAAACATGTCTTTTCTTTCTTTTATGGTTGTCCCTCTATAAATAGAGGGTCATCTCTTCATTTGGTAAGGAACTAGAATCCCATTCAAGAAATAATACACACACAGGCTAAGGGGCTCTTTTTAGGAGCACTCAAAGCCATATTAAAGGTAGGAGTTTTTAAGCTCCTCCCGCAGTGTTGTTGTTCTTATGTTTCTCATTATTATATGTACTATAGCCATATTAATCCACCCGTAAAGTTCGATAAATCGATAACAACAAATGACGCAAGAAGGAGGGCCACGAATCATCACTATATTTTCAATGATCATTGTTCGTCTTGAAGATGATAAAGCAACATCGAGTTAAAAGCTAAGTGCTCCTATTCTCAATTTCCTTTTCCAAATTATGTTATCGTTTTTCGTTGTTTAAACTGAGGAGATTAGAAAAATTCAATCCATGTCTTCATACTTTCAACATGAAAAAAGAAAAACGATTTCATGTTTTAGTTCATACAAAATGAATAATTCAATTCATACATCCAGAATATAAATCACTTATATTCACTTGAGTTTATCATACTGCATAATGTCCTGCTATTACTGAGATCATGTCCGTCACACTTTGAGTCTTTTTAGAGAGAATTACCACATAATCCTACACGTCATAATTACAGCATGACATTTGGTGTTTTTTAGATCATCACCACTGATGTTTCAGAAATTAAAAAAACTAGAGAGAAGGAGAACAGTAGAATTTGTTTCTCAACAAAATCAATCCATTTTTTTTATCAGCAAGCAATGGTTGTTTCAACCAGTAAAACTCATAACTGTAAGCTTTTTTTGTACAACATCTAAAGGAAAACCTTAAATAGGGTGCTTATCATCATCTTATTGGAAATGGGGGTTTAGGTTCTAGTCTTTCCGATCCAAGGGCTCTCAAAGAGCATTTATTGACGGTGGGCAGAGTCTAGTCCATTTTCTAATGTTGGAAATGAAATGAGATTTAATACACCTTCCTCTCCGTATATCTTTGCCGCCAAAATCCGGATCACCATACCTTGAATCCACCACATCTAAAAAGAAAAAGAAATCGGTACCAAAGATAGAAGACCATCGAAGCATGGAGACGGTTGCATTCACCGCTGCCTCAATTGCCCCTGCACAATTAATGTCAATATGATAGAGTCTACTCTATTTAAAAAGTCAATGGGCGTAAAAAGAAGAGGAGATTATTACCAAAAACTGGAAAAAAATTTGAACCATATTATGTGTTTATTCGAATCTCAACCGGTGCTGAATAGACATGAATAGTGGAGCAATTTATTACCAAAAAGATGTCGTAAAACGTGTCTCCAATTGACCGCCGGCTGATTACCTATATCCGATGTAGGCTGAGCGCCACCAGTTGGCCGTGGCCACTAATCAGTCTTCGTTCAGACGCCAAGTGCAACCAATCCAGTCACAAAAGATCTCTGTCATCGTGCGAGCTCCTTCTTCTTGCAGATTCAGAGCTTACTCCTTTCGCTCGAGTGAACTCCTCGCAATCGGAATCTCATGCTCACCCCCATGCGTACATCTCAACCATCGACCAAACAAGTCTATGAGAGCACTAGACACCTCAGACGGCCAAAATTGAGCAAGGGCTCATACCTTAATGCCGTCCTTTGTGCTTCACTCCAAGCACCGAGCCTCGGGCCAGTCAATCTCGTGCACTCAGCCTCAATGTTGTATGGCCCACAGCCTCGATAACTCATGCCCACATGAACCGGCCACCTCTATCCGATGCAGGGAACGCCAACAGTTAACCTTCTCCGATAGTCGACCTCTGCACCTCAACCGAGCTCGCACACTGCATTATTGTTCTCTGAAATGTGCCAAGCCGTGAGTGAGGCCTGGCTTTGATTCTCACTAAGATCGAGTTTTGGGCTTTCAGTGACCATAATTATACGATCGACCACGAACAAAGACTTCCGCACGAGTTTTCCCAAGCACGGGACCCTCTTTGCCACCGACTGATTTTATTGAACAATCAATCAACCTAGAATGCTAACTATCGGTGCTGTCCCTCGCGCCTAGTGCGATCAGCAGTCTATGCTGTCCCAAAGTTTTAATCGATGTTGGGGTTGTTTGCCCTAAGCTCTTAAACTCTCAGATCATGGTATAAATTTTTACCAACACTTTCCTGTCCCTTTTTTCAAGTTAATTATAGTGGGCCTTTTATGAAATTTAAGGGTATTGGGCCTCTGAGAATTGGGATTTTAATTTGGAATTGGGGGCTCATTCTTTTATTGAGCGCTATGGGCCTATTATCTAGTCCCACAAGGGCGTGCGTAGCACCCTCGACAACTCCAAAGTATCTTCGGGTAATGCTTTTTTGCCCACTTCATGTAAGGTAATCCTCAACTTGTTCCCTTTTAATATGTTGCACTTAATTATTTCAAGCATATTAAAAGTTGGGGGCTTATGGTTTATATACCTTGAAAAGGATTTTGAAAAATCCAAAACAAAAGTAATTGTCTATACTCAATCCTATATGAGAACACATATTTTGATTCATAGCAAAATATTTGCATCTATTTGCAATGCTCACACTTCAAAAACACTTTTAATAGATCACGTTTTTAAAACCCCGAGGGGCACAAAAAAATTTCTTGTGAACAAAAAAGATTTTTTATATTTTTGCAAGAATACTCTTTATAACATTTTGCGTCGTAGTTCTTCGAGTAAGCAAGTCACAAAAATCTTGCGTCGTAGCTCCTCGAGCAAGCAAGTCACAAAAATCTTACGTTGTAGCTCCTCGAGCAAGCAAGTCATGAAAATTTTGCGCTGTAGCTCCTCGAGCAAGCAAGTCACGAAAATCTTACACCGTAGCT